>MJUU01048057.1:82366-100060 GCA_002080025.1 Modiolus philippinarum | reverse complement strand
GATGCGTCTTGGAGAGTGATGCTGCTTCAGATGATAATTGGGTCACTCTGACCTACATTTTACGCTTCAATGACTCAGGTTAAAGTTTGTGTGAAGGTTCATATCTGAGATACTTCATGTGGCACATCAATTATTTTTGGTCAGTGGATGCGTCTTGGAGAGTGATGCTGCTTCAGATGATAATTGGGTCACTCTGACCTACATTTTACGCTTCAATGACTCAGGTTAAAGTTTGCCTTAAGGTTCATATCTGAGATACTATGTGTGGCACATCAATCATCTTTGGTCAGTGGATGCATCATGGAGAGTGATGCTGCTTCAGATGATAAAAAGGTCATTCTGACCTACATGTTATGCTTCAATGACTCAGGATAAAGTTTGTGTTAAGGTTCATATCTGTGATACTACATGTTGCACATCAATCATCTATGGTCAGTGGATGCATCTTGGAGAGTGATGCTGCTTCAGATGATAATTGGGTCATCCTGACCTACATTTATGCTTCAATTACTCAGGTTAAAGTTTGCGTTAATGTTCATGTATGAAATACCCTATGTGCGACATCAATCATCTGTGGTCAGTGGATGCATCTTCTGAGAGTCTTGCAGCCTCAGATGATAATTGCATCACTTTGACCTACATTTTACACTTGACTGACTTTGGTTAAAGTTTCCATTAATGTTCATATCTGAGCTACTACAAGTTGCACATCAATGATCTTACTGTTCAGTGGATGTACCTTCGACATTCATACATCTTTAGATTATGTTAGGGTTATTATTTCTTGACAGCGGGCGAGGGGATTAGCTGTCGTTTGCGACTGCTCCCACTTCTAGTTATGGTTTTTATATGACCGCAAAAAATTTGTGGTCGTGTAATGGTATGGCGCTGTCGTCGTCGTCGTTGTCGTATGGCGTCGTTGTCGTCTGTAGACACTTTTGTTTTTGGTCAATAACTTAAGTTTAAGTTGATCAATCCTTATGAAATTTTGACACAGTGTCCCTTGGCACAAAATCAAGGCTGGGTATAGTTTTTGTTATTTTGGCCCCTCCCGTTTTTAAAAAAAGGGGCCAAAAAGGGCAAAATTGGGTGTTTTCACATATTTGGCTGTAGAATATTTATTATTTATCAGATTTTGATGGGGTTTCTTTCAGTGTCTTCCTGAGGAAATTTCCTATCTCCTATCTGTAGTACAGATTTGATGTGGCACATACCGTTCATGAGATAAATGGGGCCCAAAAGGGGTGAATTTCAAAATTTTTATTTTTTTTATTTTTAGTCCGATTTTGATGCAGTTTTTTGCAATGGATTCTAAATGAAAAATTGATATAGTGCTGCACCATCAGATTTTTGATAACTTGTTTCCTTTCCGAGCTGTGAGGGGCCAAATGGGGCCGAAATTGCAAACATGCAGATTACCTAAAATTTTTATTTTTCATCCAATTTCGATTGGATTTTTTTCTTTGGGTTCCTCTTGTTGAAAGCTTTCAGAGGTATGTCAACAGATATGGCGTAGCTCTTGCCATTTCTGAGTTAAACGAGTTCAAAGGGGCCGAACTTGGAATTATTGAAAATAAATAAAGTCGTTATTTTTATATTTGCATTAGTTTGTGTGCAGCTAATTACTGGGTCTAGGTCTTTATTGTGTCCATATAATTGCTGTATCAAGCTCTTTACTGTGTCCTCATTCATTTTGAATTACACTCGTTTAAGTTTCAGTGTTCGACATGCTGCGGTCGTATCATGCTGCGTTTGGCGTAGCCCTTTATTAGATAATGTGGGTTTAGCTTTTTAGGTAGACAATTGATGGGAGCTGGGAGATTAGTTGCCTAACTATTTATTTTCTGGTTTTCAGATAGTGTGTGTTTAGCATGTTATGTAGCCAATGGTAGAGTAATGACATTTAGTCTGCCAAGTCTGAAGCCTCTACTAGACATAGATTTTCTAGCATTAACAGACTTGCGGATTGCACGAACGTTTAGCTTTAGTAGCAGTGGACACGCTAGCTACCTGTGTTCACCTACAGAGATTCAAAAGATTTCATTTTCTGCTGATATTAGGTAACGTAAATATTTACTAAAAACATATTTTGCAGTGGTTATTAGTTCAGTGGTGGGAGATTTACATTGTTCAGCAATAGGTTAAATTAAATTTATTATATAGATAGCGGTGATTTATCGAGTTTTCTCAGTTAAATAAATGTGATATTGTCACCGGTGAAAATAAAGGATTTCTAGTCACTGGATGATGTCTTAATGAAGCGACGTCACAATGTCTCTTCAATGTCGTCGTCAAGTAAACAACTGGCGTATTGACATGAAAAAAATAATCCGCATCTAAAATCTCGGTTTTTGAGTAGAAAATCTATATAATAAAAAGCATAACTAATCGACTGTCATGAATATCAATAAAAATGTCACTCGAGTCGATCAACGCAGTGGATTTAACTCGTTGCAGAACAAGTTCTGCAACTCGTTAAATCCTTCTGCGTTGTTCAGCACTCGTGACATTTTTATTGATATTCACGACGGTTAATTAGTTATACTATTAGTAATGGAGATTAACATATTTTAACTACTGTGGTAGTACTTTTATTCATGGACAATAAACTTCATGGTTTCCATAAATATGACTATTTCGTGGGTACCTAAATTGTAGTTTCGAATTATATGCATTAAAACTAAAGGGGAAAATGCATTTCTTTGGGGTTAAAGTGAACCTTGAAATGTACAAAAATTGGAACCCCACTAACAAAAGTACTTTCACAGTATATTTAAGGAAGCCTCAGTTTTCAGAGGCGTTCAATACCTTTGGATTTTTTAACATGGTTAGATATTTTTTAGCATGATCATATTTTCTTGGTCATACGTCAAATGCCTAGAAAATTTTATCAACTGCAACTATATTTTGATATATTATAAGGCATATAAACAACTAATGAAAAATGAAGGAAAACTCTAAGAGAACTGCTTCCCAAAAAATTTTTTAGGTCTTTTTATATAACAAAATTTTATATGCATTCCAAAATTTTTTGCTTATGTTGTTCTGTTTTCAAAACAAACATTTAAAGTTTTCATTCTAATTGCAAATTTTCTGAGACTCTTTATACTACCCTTTAACAATTGTTTGGGGATCTGACAAGATTTGTTTCAGTTTTAAGGTTATGCTCTGTGCTTTTGTTCCAACAAATGTTATTTTCTTGACTACATATACCAATTGAAAATAGGACATTTTGTATTTGATCATGGCCAGTATCAAGTGAGCCTGTTAGGGGCGAACTTGATGCGTTACGACGTGATAAAGTCCATATCAAAAACAAAATGTACTATATTTCTTGTATTGGTAATTCACAAAAAGATAAATAGAACTCTATAAAAAATTGAAATAAGCTGAAATTTCTATTTTAGCACAGTTAATTTATTATCCCCTCGTCCAAAGAAGTTGGGGAGGGGATATAGCGTTTGACCCGTTGTCCGTCCGTTCAAACTTAAGACCATATATCTTTTGAATAACAAGTCGTAGATGGACAATGTTTTGTCCATAGATACATCTTGAAGAGTACTTGAGGTTGATATATAGAATAGGTCACTTTGACCTACATTTCATGCATGAATGACTCAGGTTAAAGTTTTTGTAAGAGTCCAGATCTGGGAAACTACAACCTGTAGAGGAATAATATTTTGTATGTAGATGCGTCTTATAAAATTATGAAGCTCCAGATAAAAATTAGGTCACTTTGACCTACATTTCATGCATGAGTGACTTAGGTTAAAGTTTTTGTAAGAGTCCAAATCTGGAATATTACAACTCGTAGAGGAATAATATTTTGTATGCAGATGTGTCTTGTAAAGTTACGAAGCTCCAGATAAATATTAGGTCACTTTGACCTACATTTCATGCATGAGTGACTCAGGTTAAAGTTTTTGTAAGAGTCCAGATCTGGAATACTAAAACTCGTAGAGGAATAATATTTTGTATGTAGATGCGTCTTGTAAAGTTACGAAGCTCCAGAAAAAAGTTAGGTCACTTTGACCTTCATTTCATGCATGAGTGACTCAGGTTAAAGTTTTTGTAAGAGTCCAGATCTGGAATACTACAACTCGTAGAGGAATAATATTTTGTATGCAGATGCGTCTTGTAATGTTACGAAGCTCCAGATAAAAATAAGTTCACTTTGACCTACATTTCATGCATGAGTGACTTAGGTTCAAGTTTCTGTAAGAGTCCAGATCTGGGATACTACAACTTTTAGAGGAATAATATTTTGTATGTAGATGCATCTTGTAAAGTTACTAAGCTCCATGTTAAAATTAGGTCACTTTGACCTACATTTCATGCATGAGTGACTCAGGTTAAAGTTTTTGTAAGAGTCCAGATCTGGAATACTACAACTCGTAGAGGAATAATATTTTGTATGCAGATGCGTCTTGTAAAGTTACGAAGCTCCAGATAAATATTAGGTCACTTTGGCCTACATTTCATGCATGAGTGACTCAGGTTAAAGTTTTTGTAAGAGTCCAGATCTGGAATACTAAAACTGGTAGAGGAATAATATTTTGTAGGTAGATGCGTCTTGAAAAGTTACGAAGCTCCAGATAAAAATTAGGTCACTTTGACCTTCATTTCATGCATGAGTGACTTTGGTTAAAGTTTTTGTAAGAGTCCAGATCTGGGATACTACAACTCGTAGAGGAATTATATTTTGTATGCAGATGCATCTTGTAAAGTTAGGAAGCTCCAGATAAAAATTAGGTCACTTTGACCCACATTTCATGCATGAGTGACTTAGGTTAAAGTTTGTGAACCAGCTTGGATTTTAGATACTACAACTAGGTAGGAGAATAATAGTTTGTATGCAGATGCGTCTTGTAAAGTTACAAAGCTCAAGATAAATATTAGGTCACTTTGACCTACATTTCATGCATGAATGACTTAGGTTAAAGTTTGTGTTACAGTCTGAAATTTAGATACTACACTTTATAGGAGAACAATCTTTCATCACTAGATGCATATGCTTTAGGTATGAGGCTCCTGATTGAAATAAGGTCACTACATTTCTTGAATGACTGGCTCAGCTTTAAATAACAAGCCAGATCTTGAATGGTACAACTTCCTTCAGTGCTTATAATACTAGACAAACATTCAATAAATGGGCGAGGGGATTAGCTGTCGTTTCCGACTGCCCCTTCTCTTGTTGTTTATTGTAATAATTTATATGCATTCTTCATTCAATGTATTATACATATGAACACGAAAAAAAGTACCAGAACATGACCTCAGCATAGCTACTGGCATGTGATGTCTTCTCAGTGACCCAATAATTTTGTGATAGTGTCCAGTTTGGTGATACTGACATTATCAATCTCTGTAGATCAAAGGAACTTCATACATATCACCGATAGAACAAAAACCTGGTAATCACTTGATGATTAGGACATTCAAATGATCTACCCTTTGTAACATCATCTCGGTCTTGTTTGCCTTTGTAATGCAGGAAAGTTTTGACAAAAAAATAAGCAGGAAAATGAAAGGATACAATTTATGTTCATAAGATTGTAGACACAAGTTGGAAAATTCAGAAAGTTGTCAATTTAATCAGCTTTCATCACCAAAGCAGACAGTGATTTTCATCAGCTATGAAATGGTGACAGAAAGTTGTCAAATTAAAAAGTTATTTGAAATTCATCTGTAGTTCTTACATTTGTTTGTCATTGTTCTAATTTTCTGACTTTGGAAGAGATGTTGAGAGATTTGTTGATCCTTGGTATGGGGCTTTACATTGGTTTCATTCCAAGAGACCATGAATTATTTTGGCATTTTGTTTTTTCTTCATCTCAAACAATAAAATAAATTGAAACAATCCATTAAAAAAGATTACTTTATAAATATAGAAAGAATGCAGAATTTTGTGATCAAGGGTAGTTATGATTGGAGATTGTATTTTTCAGTGATAATTTAAGTGAAATGTTGGGAGATTTGTTCATACCAACCTGTGAGACGCCAGAAGCACCTAAACAAGGCTTCTTTAAAAATCTGTTTGGTGGAGGAAATTCCACTTTAGATAGAGAAGAACTCTGTAAGTGCCATAACCATTGTTATTGTAAAGGAAAATATAAAACATGGTGATCTTTTAGTAACTGAATAAGTACTTGGTAGATATTCTGAAGAAATTGTTTGGTCTGTAATTATAAATCTGGATTAGAATTGGTTATCAGATTCTGACAAGTATATATTCAATTCTTTAAGAAAAACCTACATTAAACATCCAAAGAGCTTAAAATTACATAGTAGTGCCTGACAGGAGTTATTGTCCATTGGCCACTCAATCAAATTACACAATAACAAATTACATAAAACCTGAGGAAATAGAAGTCTGAGATGAAGAACAACAATAAAAGAATTCTTTGTTTGTTTTGTTTGGATTCTGTTTATTTTGTCTCATATACATTTAGGGCTATTCCATTAAAATGGATGTGGGGGGTAGGAAGGGAAGTTCAATGTTAGGACATTCTTAGCATTTTCCCATTGGTTTTATGTAAAATTATCTAAAAACAGGTTGTTGGTTGTTGGGATACTTTGAAAGTCCCTTCCTACCTACCCACATCCATTTTAATGGAATAGTTCTTATTAAATATACTCTGTATAACTACACAACTGTAATGACTGACATTTTTTGCTCACTTGACCCAAATGGTTAGTGTGAGCTATTGCTATTACTTTGCTTCCTCCGTCCGTCGTCCGTCCGTTAACTTTTTACATTTTCATCCTCTCCTCTGAAACCACTGGAGCAAATTCAACCAAACTTTACAGGAATGATGTATGGAAGGTCCTCACAAAGATTGCACATTTCCTTCAGATTTGATAAAAAAAATGGTCGCTAGCACGGATCTTAGTTTTAGCATTGGACCCTTTGGGAAAAACATCATTTCCAACATCTGCTCTGAAGCTATTAATGCAGATTCAACTAGACTGTACTGAAATGATGTATGGAATGTCCATTACAAATTATGCTTATTTTATTCCCGATTCCATAAAAAAACATGGCTGCCAGCATGGAAGATAGTTTAAAATTGGCCCTTTGGAAAATTCACATTTTCATCTTCTCCTCTGAAACCACTGAAGCAAAATTCAACCAAACTTTATAGAAATGATGTATTGAAGGTCCTTCACAAAGATCCATCTAACATGAGGTGAAGACTTGCAAGACACATTTTAAGGGCCAACCAGTGACTAATGCACATTCCTTTCTGATTCGATAAAAAACATGGCTTCCAGCACGGATCTTAGTTTTAATATTGGACCCTATGGGAAAAACATCATTTTCATCTACTCTTCTGAAACCACTGAAGCAAATTCAACCAAACTTTAAAGTTCCTTGACAAAGATTGCTCATTTATTCCGATCCAATAAAAAACATGGTTGCAGATGTGGAACATAGTATTACATTGGAGCCCTTGAGAAAATCTGCCTTTTCATCATCTTCTCTGAAACTATTCAAGCAAATTTAACTAAATGGAATGATGTACAAAGATTGCTCATTTCAATAGGATCAGACAAAAAACACAGGTTCAAATGGAGAACATAGCTAAACATTAGACTCCATTGGTAAGAAACAGGCATAGAAGCATTTTGTCAGCAAGCGATACAGGCTCAATCTCTGAGCCATTAGGCATTATTTATGTGAAATTGTTAATGTCCCTGCCATTACCCAAGTTGGGCAGTAAGTTTCATAACCAATTTTGTGTAGTATTTAACACCTATTTAACATTACAAGGTGATGCAATAATCCAACAACTGTTTTGTTAAACAGTGAAGAAGTAATTGCTGTAAAAAAAAAAAATTCAGATTTGATAATTATACAAAAAAGCGATACCTGGCACATATGTCAAACTGTGACATTTACCTTCAACAAACAAATTAGACTGATGCTGTTGTTTATTAATACATTGACTTATTGAGATATACATCATTTTTTCTTCATTTATACAGTCGGTGAAGCTAGTGGAAAGGGTCCTCGTACTTTGGCAACAAAGATTCCAGGGCGGACAAATATGCAGTATCTACAGGACAGATCAGTTGGCGTTACAGGGGAAGTGGCCAGAACAAGACAGGTGACAAGATATACATTAACAATCTAAATTATTAGTTCATTTTACAGAAATTGAGGTAACTGTTGGAGTACTCCCTGCATCCACGTCTGCTGTCACTTCCACATTTAGGTGTATATCTTGGTTACTGTACATAGTAGGATCTTCATAATTTGCACACAGGTGCATCTAGGGATTGACTGTCAGACCTATACTTTTTAAAGGTTTATCAAGGAGTCCAGATCTCATTAATTGTATATTGTAGGCTCTTTGACCAACAGTTTTACTTGATCAACTTCTATTATACCCCACTTGATAGAAAGTGGTGTATACTGGATTCACCTTGTCTGTGCTTTTGTCTGTCTGTCTGTCTGTCCGTCCAAAAATTATTTCTTTGACATTTTTGTCAGGGATTGATTTCAAAATTTGCATGCAGCCTCTATGGTAAGTTGTAAGGAACATCCTATTTTCAGTCCTGTCAGATGTGTACTACCTGATTGACGAAATATGTACTAAGTTACGAAACATAGTGAAAACATGAAATTTGGTCTCATTTTTCTCAGCTTCTTTAAGAGGGATTGATTTCAAAATTGGTATGCAGCCTTTATATAGTTACACTCAAACTTGCCTTAGCAGTCACCTTGAATAAGCAGCCACCTGATTTCAAAGGTCACCCTTTATAGTTCCCTTCGTATTATATTTCATATAAATTAAACCTCATTTAAAAGGCCACCTTTCTTAAAAGGCCAGTTTGACTCCTTCCCAAACGTGACCTCTTAAATCAAGTTTCACTGTACTTGTAAAAAATGTCCTAACTTGAGTCCTGTCAGATGTGTACTTCCTGTTTGATTAAACTTGCACTTATTTACTAAATTTAGTGAAAACATGAATTTTTGATCCAGGGTTCAATAAGTTTGGGTATACCTGGTTGCCGTTCAGCAACAGCTCTTGTTCAAATATTTGCAGTCAAGTTAAGATCTTGATCTACATTTTTTGTGTTGCCTGCACATCTAGTGTGGGCCGCGTATAGGGATCACTTTAGTCCTCTTACGTAGTCGTCGGCATTGTCGTTGTCGTCTGTCCCACTTTTTCGTAACACTTTTCCCAACTACATATCACAGCCACTTGAAATTTTGTATGTGACTTTATTATGGGGTTCCCTAATGCACTTATTGAATTCAGATCTGTCGGACATCTCACCTCCTGTTTACTGACTTGGAATATTTTTCCACCTTTCTGTCAATAGTAAAAAAAAATTTCATAACATTTTTTCTCAGCAACTACAAATCACAGCCACCTGAAATTTTGTATGTGACTTCAGTATGGGGTTTCCTATTGCGCTTATTGAATTTAGGTCTGTCGGAAAATCTACTTCCTGTTTACCAACCTGAAGTATTTTCCCACATTTTCTCAATAGTAAAAATTTTCGTAACATTTATCTCTGCAACTAGAAATCACAGCTTCTTGAAATTTTGTATGTGACTTCAGTATGGGGTTCCAATTCAGTTCTGTTGGACATCTACTTCCAGTTTGTTAACTTATAGAAATTGGTGTTTCCGACAACAGCACTGCAGGCGAAGACTGATGTACGTTTAGATTTTATCTGCACTGAAGAGACATAAGTTGTCGAAATGCGCATATGCAGAAAATAAATTCACAGTTTAGATTTTATCTGCACTGAAGAGACATAAGTTGTCGAAATGCGCATATGCAGAAAATAAATTCACAGTAACTTCGGTATTTAGTTATTTGTACTAATGATATAGGAATCACCCTGTCTGTCCATTTGTTTGTCCGTCCGTCCGTCTGTCTGTCCATGTACCTTGTCAGCACATTTTCTCCTAAACAGCTGCTTGGATTTTGATGAAATTGTGCACAGTTGTAGTACACCACGGGTCCACCTGAAAATGTGCGTGAAGTAGTATGGTTGCTGCCCGACATTTTGAAGAGGAGATAATTTGTCTTTGAATATTTTCTTGAAAAGGGGGAGGAAGGGGGAAGAACCTTGTCAGCACGTGTTCTCCTAAATGGCTGCTTGGATTTTGATGAAATGTTACAGAGTTGTAGTACCTGAAGATGGGCATGAAGATATATGGTTGCTGCCAACAATGTTGAAGAGGAGAATATTTGTCTTTGAATATTTTCTGGAAAAAGGATGAGGGCCAAACCTTGTCAGTGCATGTTCTCCTAAACGGCTGCTAGGATTTTGGTGAAATTTTTCACAGTTGAAGTACACCACCTGAAGATGTGCATGAAGTAATATGGTTGCTGCCTGAAATTTTGAAAGGGAGTAATTGAAAAAGGGAGGGGGAAGAACCTTGTCAGCGCATGTTGTCCTAAAGGGCTGCTTTGATTTTGATGAAATGAAATACAGATGTTGAACACCACCTGAAGATGTGCATGAAGTAATATAGTTGTTGTGTGAAATTTTGAAGGGGAGATATTTGTCTTTGAGTATTTCTGGAAAAAAAGGGGAGGTATATCATTTTGTCCATTCTTGTAATGTGTCCACATACGTACTGTACACACACTTAAATTTACATAATCCATATTGATTCAGCATTCAATTAGTGGGGGGTATAACTGGCTGCCATTCGGCGACAGCTCTAGTTTATTTAAGCTTAGTTCTGGGTTACTGTACTTGTAAGATCATCAAACCTTACATATGCATCTCTGATGGTACGTCAGAATCCAGAAAAAATCAGGTCATTTATATTTCTGTGTCTATAATTTGCATTTCTCTGTAGCTGGCTGCATTTAATTACTATAACAGTGAAAATGATTGATCAACCAAGAGAAAAATAATCAGTATTTTTTTAAGATTTGTTTTTATTTTGTAGTTGTTCCTTGAAAGAGGAGAAAAGCTTGGAGAACTGGGAGAACGAACTGAACAAATGATGATGAATGCCGAAAGTTTTTCCAATGCTTCCCATGCAATAATGTTAAAATATAAAGATAAGAAGTGGTATCAGTTTTAACAACCAAAGTCATGATACAGCGATAACCAGTCTTGGTTAAGCCAGCTTGTAGCCAGGACTTAGACGTTTGAAGCCAGGACTAAAGTCTTGGTTTAGTCAGTTTGTAGCCAGGACTAAAGTCTTGGTTTAGACAGTATGTAGCCAGGACTATAGTCATGGTTAAGTCAGTGTGTAGCCAGGACTTATAAGTTGCTATGGCAATGGTTTAAAGTAAAGGAACCCAATATTGTGCAATAATTACTATTTTCAGATATTTATTAGAAAAAAAGATTATTTTTCTTTGTGTTGGTAGAAGTGTAATTTTTTTTATTATGTAGAATATTAATTTAAATGTGATATTATTATGTTCTAATTTTATTATTGGGACTATTGCAATTTTTTAAGGCTCTTTATATTTTTTTTCTTAACAAGCTAGTCTTCATAGTATACATATATTTCAAGAGATAGAGAAATTGTAAGGCATTTTAGTACAGCAAGGCTATACAGGTAAAGTTGAATACACATCGTTTAGAGATCTCTTATTGTCTAAAATTGAATATATACATTGCCCAAGGATCTCTCATTGCCTAGAATAATCTCAAAAGGGAGAACTTAGCATCTTCAATAAAAAAATTTTAAACAATGTTAGGAAAGGTTTGTAATAAAAATTCTCTTTTGTTTCAATTTGAGGATAAATTCTATCTTGCTTTTATTTTATGAGAAGCAGAATGAAATTAATTTTTAGTTTGCATCATCGAAGTTGAGGAGACTATTGGAGTACTCTTGGCGTCTACGTTTATGTCTGTGTCTTCATTTGGGTCTATATCTTAGCAACTATGCATGGTAGGGTCATCAAACTTTACATGCAGGGGCATCTTTGGTTGACTCACAGCCCCAGAAAATTAAATCTCTGACATATATTTTTCCGCTTGAACAACTTGCTATCAAATTGTAGTACGCGTTCAGATCTCGGTCACTATACATGTTAGGATCTTTTGCATTTTCATGCATCTCTGGTTGAAGGTCAGCATCCAGATAAAATTATGTCACTTTGACCTATATTTACCGCTTGGAAGACTTTGCATTTAAGTTTATGTCCATGTTCAAATCTCAGTCACTGTACATGGTATAATCATATAACCTTGCATGTGCATGAATCTCTTGGGTATAGGTAAGCAATCAACAAAATTAGGCCACTTTGACCTATATTTCTGGCTTGAATGACCTGCTTTCAAGTTTATGTCAGAGTTCAATCTTGGTCACTATGCATAGAAGGATCATGTCACCTGGCATATGCATGCATCTAGTCAGCATCCAGGCAAAATTAGGTCTCTTTGACGTATATTTTTCCCTTGATTGATTAACATTCAAACTTATGGATGAGTTCATCTCTCAGTCTTTATACATGGAAGAATCATTAAAGCTTGCAAATGCATGCATTTCTGATGAAAGTCAGCATCATGACAAAATTAGGTCACTTACCAATATTTTTTACTTGAACAATTTTCATTTCAAGTTTATGGACAAGTTCAGATCTCGGTCACTATGCATGTTAGGATCATGTAATCTTGCATATGCATGCATCTCAGATTGAAGATCTGCACCAAGACAAAATTAGGCAACTTTGACCTAAATTTTCTGCTTTGATTGACTTGCATCCAAATTTACTGAGGAGTTCAGATCACTATACATGTTAGGGTCTTTTAAACTTACATATGCATGCATTTCTGATGATAGGTCAGCATTCAGGCAAAATTAGGTTACTCCTACAATGTGTGATAATGAGGCAAACTTTGTAATTGTTGATTGCCTTTGTTTAAAAATCTCAAGTAATCTTTGCTTAACCAAGATATCAAGTCATTTCCACTTCATTAAAAACTTTTTTAATCATTTTGGCTGTATAAAAACTGACTGTGTAATAAATACTTAGAGTGCAATAAACGGATATCATAATTTAGTGCAATACTGTGTATATATAGAAGCTCCCCTTGTTACATACTATAAATAGAATGTTGGTTCTTTGTAGACTATATCATCCCTAAAAATATGAAATCAAATATAGAATTCTGATTTACATTTTTATATAACACAAAAACACTCGCCATTGGGGATAGGGGGTAAACTGGTCATCTTGTATGGTGCTAATAATTTTCATTTTCTTATCAATTTTTAGTTATATTGATGTATTTATAAAAATATCAATACATTGAATGATTAAAAAAATCTAAATTTGTGATAATTTTACAATTGATATTAGTTAATGTAAGAATTATTTCTCCAAATTTTATTGGGTTTCTACATAGAGAAACATTCCTATGTTAAATTTCACAGCATCTTCATCAACATTAACCACTATTTACACGATTCTGTTTTAGTAAAATTATTTATTTATGGTTCAGTATAAACATACATGTACTATATTTTTGGATTTATAAAACAAACACATGATGTATCTAAATGTAATCATGGGTTAATTACTGTAAAAATATCTGTGTACTTTCACTTTTGTAAATACTGCAGTAAAGTCAAACAAATATCAAAGATTAAATCCACTTGTCTGTTAAAATTGAGTAGAAAAACTTTTATATTTTGCTTAAATGTAAAATTTTGACAAGAGGTCTGGTAATACGTATTTTTAGAGACATCTTCACTATAACATAATAGTTAGGAATATCATAAGTAACATGATAATTAAAACCTAAAATTATGATCATGGCACCAAAATATAGGATTCCATATTTCAATGTATAAATCTTGATATATTTTTGTTAGGTTGATTGCTGAACTTCAAATGAAATGCTAGAAATACAAAAATTATTATTAATTTCCTGGAAATATGAACTATAAATTTTTTTTTTTTTGTATGAATAACTTTTTTTGTTTCTTTTAAACAAATACAGTATAAAATCAGGGAAAATAAGAAACAAATTTTCTGTTATTGTGTAAATTTAAATCATTTAAGCCTTATCTACATGTATTTGTTTATTTTTTTTTTATATTATTGCCTGGGTTTATGAAATCACATGGAGCCCTGTAGAGTAATGGTTAGAGTATAGGTAAATGTCATAACAATGGCTATATGACATTGAAACAACATAAAATAGAATATTGGTCGCATCCAGTATGGGCTATTCCATTTAAATCTACTATCCAGGGGGGAACGCCATATATTTTAGACCCCACCATCAATAGAAAAACATATTATTTCTACCATTAGTCAACATCAGGCTGACCCCCCAGGACCAAGAGAAAAAAAATAAAACTGGCGTTCCCCCCTGGGTGATAAATTTTTCTGGAATAGCCTTAAGAGAGTGAATGATGGAACTTTCAAACATAAAGGGATTAAAAGTAAAGGGAATGAAAGATGTAATTTTAGAAGGTACATTTACGATTAAATTATATCTAATTTTTATGCAGAAGAAATAAAGAAGGGGAATTTGTTTTTACCATTGTCCATTATTCTATCATTCTTTCATGAGCAGGTAAATTTCTTTAGTCTTTTTTTTTGTATGAGTAATTGCCCTTTTTAATTTCAAATGTCGTAAACAAATTTTCCAGGCTTTTATTTAAGGAACAATATATTTTTATCTAAGGAGTTTGCTACTCAGTTTAACAAATAAATAGAATTTCAGATAAATGCAGCCCTTTGTTAGAAAATTGAAAAAGAAGTTATTTTTAAGCCAAAAAAAAAGAGATAGCATTTTTTGGGTTTTTTTTTTTTTTAGAATTTGATGACAACTTTACTCCTATAGATTTTTCAAAGGTTTCATGAGATTTAAAGTTATTATGTCCAAATGCTCGTAATTTATATGAAATTAAATTATACAAAAAATAGGAGCTTCATGGGCAAAAATTTATGATGCTTTCAAAAAAAAAGATAAATCCATCTGACAATAAAACATGAATAGCAATCCACCTGGACAATTCTTCTCATTGGAGTGATATTTGGATGAGTTACATATTGGGTTGAATTTTTATAGTGACTTGTCCCTTTTCATTGGAGTTTGTATCCTTTGGAATTCAAAATTCCGTGAATGAAATGTTTACTGGACTTTTTGAACACCACTTTATATTGTGAATTGATATTTGGTATGTGGATTAGTTATGGGTCTAGGTTGAATTTTGTCATGTTTGAGGGACTTCTCTGGCATGCATGTTGTTATTTAAGGGTTAGATGTAATTTGGCTTGTCTGAATTGTTATTTAAGGGTTAGATGTAATTTGGCTTGTCTGCATTGTTATTTAAGGGTTAGATGTAATTTGGCATGTCTGAATTCATGTCATTTTAGGAATAATGGTCAGTAATGGTAGTTAGATACCTAGTCTATCTTGACAGTATACATTAGATGTAGGACAGTTTTTGATGGATACATGAGACATAGGACAGTTAATTAGTCAGTAACATGGGATTTTGCACATCAATTTGAAGTATTGGCAATAACTTATTAGATGGAATTATATTTTAGAATGCTACATCTGTATTTACCGAGTGTTGATACATGTATTTGTATCAGATGTTAATACTTTGGATATTAAGTGGTAATCGTGTATACCGTTAGTACTACTTTGCATATGAGGTGGTAATCATGTATACCGTTAGAAATACTTTGGATATTAAGTGGTAATCATGTATACCGTTAGTACTACTTTGGATATTAAGTGGTAATCGTGTATACCGTTAGTAATACTTTGGATATGGAACAGAAATCCTGTATAGATTGTAGAGCGTTGGATACGAAGTTCTTGTTTTAAAGCATAGTGTGATAATTTTTATATAATATGATAGTACCTTGATCTCATAGTAAACTGTAGTTGTATTAAATGATTTGATGCAAAAACACTGTACTGTTGGCAAGTCTCTCCCTATCTTTTGGTGGAGTAAAACTGATTCTCTATACAGTATACTATTCCCATTTTCCTGTTCTTAATTAATAGGGATTTCCTTTCCTGTTTTTTATTATAGGGGCTCTGTTTTCCTGTCCCATTTTTGGTGCAGATGTGAATTCTCATATCCTGTTCATCGTGATAGGGGTCCTTAGGAGGAATTCTCCCGTCTTTGTCCTGATGACTAGGCTTCACCTAACTGTACTGATGATAGGGGTTCTCCTGTCCTGACCTGACCATAATGATTGTTGACGAATTTCTCTGTTGCTTTTTCTTGTTGTTGGGGGGGGGCTGCCTCTCCTGTTCCTGATATTAGGGGGTTACCTCCTGTTCCTGATGATCAGGTGTTTCCTCTGTCCCATTCCTGTTTGATAGGAGGATTTTACTTATTATATTTAATATAATATTATAATATTTATTGTTTTCTGCAACTCAGATGCTAGTCTATAGTTTTGTTAAATCCACACTACTACAAGTATACAACAAATCCATGTATCTCATTAACATTAAAGGGGGGAGGTACATATGTTTGTTTAAGAGGGTGCATATTTATTCAAAAGTTTATAGGAAATTTTAAGTTTTTATTTTATATATGTAGATAAAATTTGTAAATAGAAGTCTCTATATAAATATATATATATAGTGTATATGCTTAAAGTGTATAGCAGGTTTGTTGTAAATAAGAGCTGCTCATTAATATTCATGACGTTTTGACCTTGTGTGAACTTTATACTTTATTATTTGCATACTCCATTTTTACAAGGCATTATGGGGCAGATGGCAGAATGAACAAATTATAGATATATTTATTATTTTGTTGTTTTTATTAAGTATCTGTTGAGATTATAAATTACATATTTTAATTAACAAATGGCAAAAATATTAATTAAATGAACTTGGACTCGCTAAGTAAACATGCAGGATTTTTTTGGTTACTGGTGGTGTAGGTAGGAATTTGATAGTTTCTTGTGAACCAAGGAATTTGTTGATTACTTGTGAACACATTTTTTATAACACATGTTTCTGCCTTCATATACCTTTTTTATCTGTAATTCAAATAAATTGACACAATTGTCATCTGAAAGACATTGGTTATTTTTTAACGCATCATATTATTTATTTGTTGGTTACTTGTGAACACAACATTTGGTTTTATTTGAATTATGAATGGACTGTTTACACATTGTATACAACACTCAGATTCAATAATGTGTCCACATTTTTGTGAAACACTGCAAGCACAAAGTCTGATAACACATTGTGTGCACATAATCAGAATACACATTGTGTACACATAGTCTTAGTAGACATTTTGTACACTTAATCAGAATACACATTGTGTACACGTTCATGTAGTCTGACTATACATTTTGTACACATAATCAGAATACACATTGTGTAGACTTAGTCAGACTTTATGTTTTGTAAACATAATCAGATACATATTGTGTACACATAGTCAGTCTGTATGTTTTGTACACATAATCAGAATACATATTGTGTACACATATTCAGGCTTTATGTTTTGTACACAGAATCAGAATACACAGTGTGTACACATAATCTAACTGTACTTTGTAAAGATTATGTGTTTACATAGATTGTGTACTCTTTGATCAGTTATAATGTGTACAGGTAAGTTAGCTACATGTAAAGTATGTTTGAGGGGATGAATATTGTTCACCTTGTTGAAGACCCTCATTCAACATCAAGATGTAGACAGGAATGAAAGCCCTGTCCTTGATAAACTGGAGTTTTCTATGTATC
>MJUU01048057.1:58108-71238 GCA_002080025.1 Modiolus philippinarum | reverse complement strand
AAAAAAGTTGTTTTTCAGATCCGCGCTATATCCGAGATGGCCACCAGTGGGGATCATAGTTTTAACATTGGACCCTATGGGAAAAGACATTCAAAGATCTCCAATTGAAACCAAACGGCCACAATAGTCCTTAGATGGACTCCTGCAAAAAAGTTGTTTTTCAGATCCGCGCTGTATCCAAGATGGCCGCCAGCTGGGATCATAGTTTTAACATTGGACCCTATGGGAAAATACTTTGAAAGATCTCCTCCTCTGAAACTACTCAGCCAATTGAAACCAATCTTGGCCACAGTAGTCCTTAGATGGTCTCCTGCAAAAAAAGTTGTTTTTCAGATCCGCACTATATCCAAGATGGTCGCCAGCGAGGATTATAGTTATAACATTGGACCCTATGGGAAAAGACAGTCAAAGATCTTCTCCTCTGAAACTACTGGGCCAATTGGATCCAAACTTGGCCAAAAGAACTGCACCCCATCCAAAATAGATGCTAGTCTGGAACATAGTTTAACTTATGATAATATAGCATCAATGTCTATTAACAAATTTGAAAATAATGCCCTTAAACATTGGGACTATTTTAACTGCATATGTCAGCCGTGGCCCAGGTGAGCGATACAGGCTCTTGAGAGCCTCTTTTTTACTCAATCTTGTAATTTGGAAGATATCGTCTGGTTGTTTTGTTCCGCCAGAACTCACTAGCTAGTTGAAAAAGTCCGCAAATTGATTTTTTAATGACTAAGAACCGTGTAGCTAGATGAAAAGTTCCGGCGGAACTTAAAATCTAGGTATAAAAGTCCGGAGGAACTTTTCAACTGGAAAAGGAACAAAACGACTAGTTATAGTATTCCGCAGGAAAGTTTGGACTAGCTGAAAAGTTCCGACCGGAACAGAAAGGACCCGGAACGAATGAGCATAGTCACAGTTAGGTGAGTGGTGATGTTTGGCTGAGGTACAGATAATATCATGTCAGGTATAGACAGTATACAGTCACAGAGAGGTGAGTGATGATGTTTGGCTGGGGAACAGATAATATTAAGCCAGGTATAATTAGTATATAGTCACAGAAAGGTGAGTGGTGCTGTTTGGCTGAGGTATAGATAATATCAAGACAGCATACAGTCACAGAGAGGTGAGTGGTGATGTTGGGCTGAGGTTAAGATAATATCAAGTCGGGTATAATTAGTATATAGTCACAGAAATGTGAGTGGTGCTGTTTGGCTGAGGTATAGATAATATCAAGACAGCATACAGTCACAGAGAGGTGAGTGGTGATGTTTGGCTCAGGTACAGATAATATCAAGTCAGGTATAATTAGTATATAGTCACAGAAAGGTGAGTGGTGCTGTTTGGCTGAGGTATAAATAATATCAAGACAGTATACAGTCACAGAGAGGTGAGTGGTGATGTTTGGCTGAGGTATATATAAAATCAAGTCAGGTATAGACAATATACAGTCACAGATAGGTGAGTGGTGATGTTTGGCTGAGGTACAGATAATATCTAGTCAGGTATAGACAGTATACAGTCACAGAAAGGTGAGTGGTGCTGTTTGGCTGAGGTACAGATAATGTCAAGTCAGGTATAGACAGTATACAGTCACAGAGAGGTCAGTGGTGATGTTTGGCTGAGGTGCAGATAATATCAAGTCAGGTATAGACAGTATACAGTCACAGATAGGTGAGTGGTGATGTTTGGCTGTGGTATAGATAATATCAAGTCAGGTATAATTCGTATATAGTCACAGAAAGGTGAGTGGTGCTGTTTGGCTGAGGTACAGATTATGTCAAGTCAGGTATAGACAGTATACAGTCACAGAGAGGTCAGTGGGGATGTTTGGCTGAGGTACAGATAATATCAAGTCAGGTATAGACAGTATACAGTCACAGATAGGTGAGTGGTGATGTTTGGCTGAGGTACAGATAATATCAAGTCAGGTATAATTCGTATATAGTCACAGAAAGGTGAGTGGTGCTGTTTGGCTGAGGTACAGATAATATCAAGTCAGGTTTAATTAGTATATAGTCACAGAAAGGTGAGTGGTGATGTTTGGCTGATGTACAGACAAAATCAAGTCAGGTATAGACAGTATACAGTCACAGAGATGTGAGTGGTGATGTTTGGCTGAGGTACAGACAATATTAGTTAGGTATAGACAGTATGACAATATCAAGTCAGGTATAGACAGTATGCAATTTCAGAGAGTTTGATGCCTGGGTGAGGAAGAGACAATTATCATGTATACTTGTTCATCTTGACTTTTACTAAAGTACGCACAACGAAATTTGCCGCAGCTTAAATCGCTGTAGCTATTTTTATATGTATCATTTTCTAATTTTTTGCCGCTACTCTTGGTATATTTACCGAAATAATCAAAGTTCAAATAAAAATATTTTCCGTAGACCTTTATGTTAATTTCACTCAAATTCTTAAGAAATTCGATGTGGGAGTATGTGATGAACGACTTTTACTANATAATAGAAAGAATTCTTCATAATTATGCCCCTACCATGAGTGTGGAGGACCATATAGATTTACCCTTGTCTATCCGCCCATCTGTGCTGAAATGTCCTGTACATTTTCTCAGTTTTGAAATAAATTTCTATAATTGTCGCGACCATTTGATAAGATAACAAAATACCGAAGTTACTGTTAATTTATTTTCTGTATGTGCGCATTTCGACAACTTATGTCTCATCAGTGCAGATAAAACTTAAACATTTGGAAGTCCATTAACCGAAAAACGTGTAAAAGCTGATAGAGAACAAATAATCAAAAGGGTCTAAATAGAAAAGCCAAAATTCAGCTAAGGTCAGAGATATGCATGAGGGAGATACTCCTTAGTTTTAAACAAAATTTCGTAAAATTTAGATATTGCAAGTTTCAATAAAGTCGGTGTTCGGGTCAGCACCGAAGTACTGACTACTGGGTTGGTGAATACCCTCGGGGACTAACAGTCCACCAGCAGAGTACTACTATGATCGGTAAGAATTCTGTTTTTGTCAAAGTGGTCCATGATGTTGCTATGGATTATATGTTCATGTATCTTGCTTGTGATCAAGAAGGTCGGGGAGACTGGTCTGTAGTTGGAAGCTAGATGCCTGTCATCCTTTTTAAATAATGGTACGACATTTGCGTCTCTCCAGTCCTGTGGCACTTAATAGATGTTTGGAATATATCTGTCGGGTTATTCGCCGTGACGTCACAACCTCGAAATTTTTACCTCCGGAGCCTTTTTGCTGGCAAGAAATCGTAATAATTAATTAGAGTAATAAAAATGCCATTTGTTTTTAAAGGTAATTTGATAATTTCTTTTGAACTGAATTGAAGACATTTTACAGTTTAACAGGATATAAAAATTTTCGATATTTGATTTTTTTTTATTTTTAAAGTATTCAAATTTTTCACAAATTCCAAATATTTGAAATACACATTTCCAATTATTCATAAGAAATTTAGAAAAAGTCAATCGGTAGAAAAAATATGAAAATCTCGAGTTTGATTATGCATTTTACAGATCCAAAATCGGACTGGTATGTAAAAAGTTATTTAAAAATAAAATTCTGCCCCATTGCTATACAATGCTATTACTGAAATACAATTTTGCCATCCAAAAAATTGATTTTGTGACGTCACTGATTGGATTCGCGAACAAGCTAGTTGGTCTGCTGCTGATTTTAATATAAATGATGGAGTCCGGAAATATGCTGAAGTGAAATATCCAGGTAAATCCTGCAATCTGATTGGTTACCTTGACAGGGGATAGGATCAATTAACTTGTATGCCAACAATCCTTGAACACAAGGATCGTCAACAATCCTTGGATAAAAATTTTATCCAAGGATTGTTGATTTTTTTTTTAATTTTGTAATTTTCAGTAACTGAAAATGTATTTGATGATTAATTATTCTCATCTTTGTGATTTTGTGAGACGAAATAAATGTTTTATACATATATTGATAAATGAATATAGCAGAATGGATACCGTTGTTTGTGATTGTTAGGGAGTATGACAGCTTGGGTCTTGGTATGAAATTAATTATATTTTTTTATGTGTGACAATTTAAAACGTGTTGTTTAAAGATCTATAAAAACCATCAGATGCATTCAATTTCAATTTCAAATATTTTATTGAATATAAATGTATTCAATGGGATCGGATAACAGGCATAGCCTATATATATCCTCTCCCTACAAGATGGAACATACAACAATATATACATATATATATATATATATAATTAGATAGGAGATACATTTGACACAAAAATATTTTTAAGATACATGTATTTGAATGTCTAATAACAGCAAACAAATATAAATTATTAGAGCATAAGATTAAACATAATTTCTTAGAATTGATGTATCTCTATATATCTTAAATATTTTGGATATTTAATGGAGAAATAAAAATGGTTTGTAGCCCATCAATGATTTAATACTATTGAACTATTTTTTAAATATAATTTCAATGAATATTTTATTTTCTATATAAATCAGGCAGAGTAAATCCAAAATGGGATGAAAGATAAATAAAAATAGAGAATAAGCAGGAAAAAAAAGAATATACACAAACAAACAGAACAAAAAAGAAAAAAAAGACATTTGAAACTTGCTGTTTGGGATCATGACATCAAACACTTTGCTAAATAAAAATGTAACTAAATCATTCATATGCATATATGTATGTATGCATGCAGCATCACTGTGTTAATTAAACCTTTTAGTAGTATCAATATAAGATATGACTGCCATGGTAATTTCTGTATTTTCATCAGATGATAAATCACTGTTATTTCCCAGAAGAGTATTTAAATCCAATATATTCCCAAATTTTCTGAGTTGCAAAGAGAGTTGAACACGCTGTTGAATATATTTAGGACAGACCCAGAAGTAATGAAAATTATCCTCAATACCCATACCACACTCACACAGAGAGCTCTCAGACAAGTGTGAAAGAAATAAATGATGTTTTAGATTGCTAACTTCATTTCGAAGCTGGCAGTAAATAATATTAAGTCTTCGAGGTCCAATGGCAAAATGCTTCGGCGCTTTATCCAGATCTTGATTAAGTTTATTTTTAAATAAAGAAATTGATGTAAGATTTTGAGTATCTACATCTAACTGATTCCATGCATCTAAGGCACTTGGAAAAAAAAACTTTTTTTATACGACTGTGTGCGTGCGTATGGTATTTTTAAATAACGGGGGTTTCTAAGCGGAAAATCATCGTTATTATTAGATGCATTCCAATGTACCTTGATGAGAGAATGTGGCAGGACTAATTAGGAAAAACTGCAGAAGGTGCAAACAACAACATATGCCAGCAGATAGCAGAACAATAACCTGTCTAAATCTTTTTAAGGATCAGTACTGCAGTAATACATAACAGCCCTTTTATGGACTACTAAAACATTACAAAAAATTTACGTTGATGTTATCAGTTCTTAAACTTAAAATTTAATCTATGTATCATGTCATACATTGATGCATATGGTCATATTTTCCTATTCAAACCCACATGTATTCCAAGCCAAGCTTCAGGTATAATTTAATTACAAAGTTCAAAGAATACCTATAAAAACACACCCAAGCTAAGAATAATTCTAAACTTTTCATTTTTTCACAATTTCTGTATATAATTTCATAAAAGTAAACAAAATAAATTAATAAAATCAATTTTTAACATTTTATGAAGAATTATATCATCACTGAAATGCAATTCATAGAAATATATAGAACAATCATGGGACAATCCTTAGATAGATCCTTGGACAATCCTTAGATAGAATCCTTGGACAATCCTTGGACAATCCTTAGATAGAATCCTTGGACAATCCTTAGATAGAATCCTTGGATAAAATTTTTATCCAAGGATTGTTAACAATCCTTGTGTTAAGGATTGTTGGAATACAAGTGGTGGCAAAATCACAATTTTTAAATGCTTTTGATAGAAAAATTATAACACATCTAGCAGAACATAAAAGCTATTCGGGCTTCACAGGGGATACGGGTTCATAGTCCCTGCCTGTGCCCTATATCCCCTTCGCCTGACGGCTCAGGAGATATAAAATACAGACAGGGAATATGAACTAGTATCCCGTGTGAAGATTCCCGAATAACGTCCACTTTCCGGTTATTAGCCTATCCTAAAAGAAGCGCCATCATTAATCTCCCCTGTTTAATATGGCAGGCTCTGAGGACCGTCCATCATCAAGTGTAAAACGATCTTTTTCTGATTCAGATGAAGGACAGAATGTCCGTTCATCAAGTGAAAGTCCGATTACTGTCCCCGCTTCTACTAGTGAATGGAATGCAGAGGAAGTTTGTAATCGCCTTCAAATTACGTTGATAAATCAGAAAGACCCACGTTCACTTTTTGTAAGAGGGTACCTAAGATTTCTCCAACAAAACGACAAGTTAATTGATTATATGAAAACACATTACGAATCCCCAGACTTGGAGTATCGGATCAAACAGGCATGCTACAAATTCGCTTTGTGTAATTGGGAACACGTTGTACACTGCGAATCTCTCCAATACTTGCAAGTCACTGATGCAATAAATATGAAAAGAGAGTTACAGAAAACTTTTGAAGAATCCTTCTTTAAAGAGTTTTTCCATTCAGAGGAGGAGTTCAAGATCATTGATTCTAAAAATGGAGTTGGGCTGTCGGATGAGGAAAATAAAATAAAATCAACAGTAATGGAAACGTGCATGTTGTAAGTTTATGTACATTTGTACATATATATATAAACAATATATGTACATTGTCGAAAAATATAGATTTTATTTGACGAGCTTTAGAAACTGGTAGAAATGCGAGCTTGTAGCGAGCTTTCGCTGCGAGTACAAATAAATTTTATATTTTCTAACAATGTACATATATTGTTTTTATCCTGCAATCATTAATACTGAACAAAAACTGCAATTTTATAATTGAAGTGAGTCTAGCAATGAATAAAGAGTCTAGCAATGAATAAACAACAACGGCCATTTTTGTTTGTCCTGTAACGTCAAAGGGGATTTGTACTGTGACGTCAAACTATCGACGTATTTGAACCGGTCTTCTTGTCTCTTCTCCGTTAAAACTAGGGACTGGGTACCAGCTTACCCTATGAATAAGAAAAAAAATATTCGTAGGGTGTATTCATCTAAAAATACAGTCATTGCAGGAAAACATGATAAATTGTTGTAACAGGACAAAAAAGACCGACAGTTGTTTAAAGGGTCTGGACTCTTTAGTGACAGTCCTTTCTTTAGTTCATACATGTATCACTGGATAATAAGCATGGTTTTTGCCTTTGGTATTAAAATTCATATGTCTAAATTAAATGATTGTTATTTTATATATATACAGTTATGGATCAACCAAAAAATTCAATCTGTCTGTCAGATGATTTTGAGAATGTAAATTACAATGGCATTGTTAGATTAAAACTATAGACACGTGTGTATATATATATATATATATATATATATATATAAACTGTCTATCAATTCAGTCAACGTGGAAACTTGTTCATCTCCCCGGATTTGCGAATATTTACGCTAATGCAGGGCCTAAAAATTAAAATATAACGGTCTATCGTAGGAACCCAACGGGGTTAGAATTAGAGAAATGAATATCGAGATTGCCTTCCCACCGAGGGATTGGCTGTTCTTCGAATGCACAGATATTACAAACAGATTACACTGCCCACGCCATCTCTGTGGGAGACCAAAGGGATTTAAAATAGAGTGAGCTGCAAATTTATTTTGACACGTAATATGAGACTCAAGCCTAAATGACACGAAAAAAAATGAC
The DNA here is from genome assembly GCA_002080025.1 of Modiolus philippinarum. Classification (NCBI taxonomy): domain Eukaryota; kingdom Metazoa; phylum Mollusca; class Bivalvia; order Mytilida; family Modiolidae; genus Modiolus; species Modiolus philippinarum. The sequence continues at coordinate 63,434 of MJUU01048057.1, read as the reverse complement.
ATGAAATTAATCATTTAGGCTTGAGTCATCTGCCTGTAATGTATTTTTCTATCAAACCAAAGCCAAAGTCTAAGTCTAAGTGTTTTAATATTAAATATTAATTTTTTGATGATTCCAGTGGGATTTGAACCCCCTCTGTCAAGGTACTAAGGGTTGAGAGTCTGCTGCGCTAACCACTACACCACCAAATCCATGTTCAAATTTCGGTTAATTAATATACTTAACTCTCATATTACGTGTCAAAATAAATTTGCAGCTCACTCTATTTTAAATCCCTTTGGTCTCCCACAGAGATGGCGTGGGCAGTGTAATCTGTTTGTAATATCTGTGCATTCTAAGAACAGCCAATCCCTCGGTGGGAAGGCAATCTCGATATTCATTTCTCTAATTCTAACCCCGTTGGGTTCCTACGATAGACCGTTATATATATATATATATATATATAAAAGACTAATGATAACGGCAATAACAACTGTGTTTAATAAGTGTTGGATTAATCAACGATAGAAACCGGAGATTAATGCAATTACAAGAAAGATAATATATAAAACAAATAAAGTAACTATAACAACACTAAAGATGTAAAAATATGTACAAAATTGCGTTATATTTCAGGTCTCCCCGACCCTTCTTCAGAAACATATCGACTGTACAATCAGTCAGACGCTGTACCAATTTTTCTTAAATACATAAGAAGCACTTGTCAGGTGAGCAATACAAGCTCATAGGAGCCTCTAGTTAATCAGCTCATCTGGCCATATGTGCCATGTAGGCTATTCGTGTAGCTATCTTCCTCTAAGTATTGGTATGTAACAAATGCTTTTAGATATTCATATACACTTGTTACATGTTTGTAAAAATTTTTAATGATCTAAAAAGCCACAGAAACAGACATGACAGATAAACCAGAAAATGTTTCTAAAAGACCAGAAGCCCCGCCATTAACTATGAAATTGTTAGAGAATTAGGTAGCACCCCTAAAAAAATTGGTTTTAATGTTACTTTTACCATGCAACTGAAGGCCAGGTAAGCAATCACAGGCTCATGGGAGTCTCTAGCTGGTCCTTAATTTATCCAGAATGTTTTGTTTTGTGATGGTTATAACCTGTGGACCCAGCATATGTACAATTTTTATTTCCCTGTCAACCCTGAAAAATCCTAAAAAAACGTTTAATACCAAAATTATAGTCTGTCTACAATCCTAAAGCTGTACAAATATGCGTTAACACGTAATAGAACTCTAAAGCTGATAGTCTTCCACTCAAATTGCATCCTTTCCACATAACCAGTTTCTTCATACACTGTGTATGCCATATATGTTATTATTTTTTCAACTTATTGTATATCTTACTGTGATAATATTCTTCTTCTTAGCTTTTGTTTGATTTACAAAATTCACTGGACAATTTATTGTATCTGTACATGTACATGTACATTTGTATGCGTTATTTAAGAAATAATTCATGCAGGTATATGGTTATTGGAAATTTAACCATGGGCTGGGCCTTTATATTCGAATTTAACCCAGAGCGTTAGCGAGGGGTTAAATTTACGAATATAAAGGCCCAGCCCATGGTTAAATGACAATAACCATATACCTGCCATGAATTATTTCGATTCTAATATGGCAGAAAATTGAATTTTCCATTCTGAAGCGACCTAAGAGAAGGCGGATTTCCTGACTCCATTGCTGTCTTTGTTTATGACGTCACAATACACAATATGACGTTTTCAAACAGATGCAAGTTCAAAATTCAAATCATAAGCAAAACAATACACATTTACGTATCTCAATGGCATGATTTAGTTAAAAACTGTTCTTGACCTTCAAAAACTAAGACGAACAAAATTAAAAACATTGTTTTTTTTTCATCCCGTTTACTCGTATTCCGATTCCATTTACGCATGTGCGAAATATATGGTTATCGAGTATTATACTGGTTGACGATTAACTAGAGCCATGTTAGAATTGAAGTTATTATCTTTTTCAGGATATTTGGAAATCTACGATTGTTTACTCACCAGTTACTGTATTTAATTTACAACAAAGAAAACACATCTGAAAGAATGTATCAGGATTTATTTCTTGCATTTGTCAGACTTTTTGGCCTAAATATTTGGTAAGTAAACAAGCTTAATCATTGTACACTTCAACAACCTGTATATTGTAAGCTTGAAAGCATTTTGTCAGATCACCGGGCCCAAAGGGTCACTAGAGGTACAAGTAGTGCCATCTCTTATTATACCCCACATAATAAAGCTGCAAGACATGTACATGTATGGTTTTTATGGCAGCTTTAGCTGCTATTTACTTACTGCCTCAGCAGTCATCCTGCCAGGCTTACCTGTCTAATAGTCCATTCACAGATTATACAATTTGTTTCTATACTTGTCTAGTAGTATTGGGAATCAGATACAAAAATCATAATTGATTAATTGGAATAATCGGATTTACTTGACATGAGTTTTTTTGTAGTATGTTGATGGATTTTCCGTAGCTCTTACCGTTTCCGAGCTAAAAGGGGCCTAAGGGTGCCAAAATCACACTTTTACAACAATGTACAAGGTACCTCAAATTTTTATTTTTCATCAGATTTTGACTTGGTTTCTATCTTATACCCCCCACAAAAACAAAGTTTGGGGGGTATATAGGAATCACCCTGTCCGTCCGTCCGTCTGTCTGTCTGTCCATCCATGTACCTTGTCAGCGCATGTTCTCCTTAACAGCTGCTTAGATTTTCATGAAATGTTACACAATTGTAGTACACCACCTGAAGATGTGCATGAAATAATATGGTTCCTTTTTGAAATTTCGAAGGGGAGATAATTTGTCTTTGAATATTTTCTCAATAAGGAGGAGACCCAACCTCGTCAGCACATGTTCTCCTTAACGGCTGCTTGGATTTTGATGAAATGTTACACAGTTGTAGTACATCACCTGAAGATATGCATGAAGTAATATGGTTGCTTTCTGAAATTTTGATGGGGAGATAATTCGTCTTTGAATCTTTTCTGGCAAAAGGGGAGGACGAACCTTGTCAGCGCCTGTTCTCCTAAACAGATTCTTGAATTTTTATGAAATGTTGCACAGTTGTAGTACACCACCTTTAGATGTGCATGAAGTAATATGGTTGCTGCTCGAAATTTTGAAGGGGGATAATTCATCTGTCTGTCTGTCTGTCCGTCTGTCTGTCCATGTACCTTGTCAGCACATGTTCTCCTAAACGGCTGCTTAGATTTTCATGAAATGTTACACAGTTGTAGTACACCACCTGAAGATGGGCATGAAGTCATATGGTTGCTACCGGAAATTTGGAAGGGGAGATAATTTGTCTTTGAATATTTTCTCACAAAATGAGGAGGACAAACCCTGTCAGGGCATGTTCTGCTAAACAGCTGCTTGGATTTTGATGAAATGTTACACAGTTGTAGTACACTTCCTGAAGATGGGCATGAAATAATATGGTTCCTTTCTGAGTTTTTGAAGGGGAGATGATTTGTCTTTGAATATTTTCTCAATAAGGGGGAGGCCGAACCTTGTCAGCACATGTTCTCCTTAAAGGCTGCTTGGATTTTGATGAAATGTTACACAGTTGTAGTACACCACCTGAAGATGTGCATGAAGTAATATGGTTTCTTTCTGAAATTTTGAAGGGGAGATAATTCGTCTTTGAATATTTTCTGGCAAAAGGGGAGGACGAACCTTGTCAGCGCATGTTCTCCTAAACGGATTCTTGGATTATTATGAAATGTATGCACAGTTGTAGTACACCACCTGAAGATGTGCATGAAGTAATATGGTTGCTGCTCGAAATTTTTAAGGGGAGATAATTCATCTTTGAATATTTTCTGGTAAAAAGGAGGACGAAATTTGTTAGCTCATGTTCTTTAAAACGGGTATCTGGATTTTGATGAAATGTTACACAGATGTAGTATACCACCTGAAGATTAGCATGAAATTATATGGTTGCTATCCGAAATTTTGAAAAGGATATAATTCTTCTTTGAATAATTTCCTGAAAAAAGAGGGTAGGTATATCAATGTGTCCATACTTGTATTGTGTCCACATTTGTGCTGTGTCCACAAATCACAAATGCATGTGTCCACACGCACTTAAATTTACACTTGCCATATTGATTAGGGTTCAGTTAGCAGGGGGTATAACTCTCTGCCATTCGGGGACAGCTCTAGTTTGGATTCCACTTGACATGAGCTTTCAACAGTTTGTTGACAGATTTTCTGTAGCTTTTACCATTTCTGAGCTATAAGGGGGCCAAAATCACTTTTACAAGGTACCTCAATATTTTATTTCTCATTTGATTTTGATGGGGGCTCTTTCTTTGGATTCCTCTTGTCATAAGCTTTCAGTAGAATTGGACGGATTTTGTTATAGCTCTTGCCGTTTCCGAGCTATAGGGGCTTAAATATAAGGGGGCCAAAATCACACTTTTACGAAGTACCTCAATTTTTATATGCCCATCTTTGACTGGACGTATTATGGTATACCGGTGACCGTCCGTTCGTCTGTCCATCCGTCCACACGTCGTACTCTAACTAGAGAATGCTTTGAACATTTTTCTTGAAACTTTGCAGGGTTGTTGGGTATGACGGATGAAAGATCCCTATCGTTTTATTTTGTCGTTGGATTTTTCCTTCCAGAGTTATGGGACTTTGATTATTTCAAAAAAGCTTGAAATTGCAATTTTCATCTACATGTCGTACTCTAACTAGAGAACTTTTGAACATTTTTCTTGAAACTTTGCAGGATTGTTGGGTATGATGCAAGAAAGCTCCCTGTTGTTTTATTTTGTCGATGGATTTTTCGTTACAGAGTTATGGGACTTTGATTATTTAAAAAAGCTTGAAATTGCAATTTTCTTCCACATGTCGTACTCTAACTGGAGATCGCTTTGAACATTTTTCTTAAAACTTTGCAGGATTGTTGGATATGACGACAGGAAGCTCCATATCATTTTATTTTGTCGATGGATTTTTGTCTCGCCCGCGACGAAAGTCGCGGAAAGCGAGACAGGCGTGCAAAGTATGATGGCGGCGGCAAGTTATTTCATAGAACCCTTTGATGTAGGATCCTTATAGTGGGTCCATATGTAGCTTACAACGAAACCTATCTAGCAGACACAAAATCATGTGACCTTGACCTATATTTCACGGTCCAGTGCCAAGGTTTAGTTTTTTTGCTTAAGTCTGTTTCTCAATAACTACAAGCCATAGGTCAATGATATTGGTCATATAGCTTGGTTTTGGTTAGTATATGTCAGTCTGCCATATGGCTTTTGACCTTGACCTCAATTTCACGGTCCAGTG
>MJUU01048057.1:13992-24755 GCA_002080025.1 Modiolus philippinarum | reverse complement strand
GTTTTTGCTGAGTCTGCTGCTGAACTGCAGTCTGCATTAAATGCTATGTATTTATATTATGAAACATGGAAACTCAAAATCAATGTTGCTAAGACCAATATTGTTATATTCTCTAAAAATAGGCAATGTGAAAATACTCTGTTTTTTTTATACGACCGCAAAAAAATTTTTTGAGGTTGTATATTGGTATGATTCTGGCGGCGACGGCTGCATCTGAAAACACTTCATTTCCATGCCATAACTTAAGTTCTGGTTGACCAATCTTTATGAATGTTTACACAATGTTCCTTGGCACAAAGGGAAGGCTGGGATTGCTTTTGGGTATTGTAGCCCCTCCCGTTTCTGAAAAAAGGGCCAAAAAGGGCCAAATTGGGTGTTCTCCTATATTAGGTTGTAGAATATATATCAGATATCAGATTTTTATGGGGTTTCTTTCAGTGTGCTCCTTATTAAATTTCCAGTCAGTGGTATGTTAACGGATTTCACATCGCATGTACCGTTCATGAGATAAATGGGGCCCTAACAGGGAATCCCCCCCAATTTTTTTTTTAATTTTTAGTCCGATTTTGATGCAGTTTTTTTCAATGGATTCCTTATGAAAAATTAAGTTAGTGCTCAATTATTAGATTTTTGTTAACTTGTTTCTTTTCCGAGCTATGAGGGGCCGAACGGGGCCAAAACTGCAAATTTGCCGATTACCTTAAATTTTTTATTTTTCATCGGATTTCGACAGGATTTTTTTCTTTGGATTCCTATTGATATAAGCTTTCTGTAGTATGACAATGAATTTGGCGTAGCTCTTACAGTTTCTGAGCTATAAGGATTCAAAAGGGCCAAAACTGCAAATTTGCAGATAACCTGAATTTTTATTTTTCATCGGATTTCGACAGGATTTTTTTTCTATGGATTCTTCTTGATATAAGCTATAGCTTTCAGCATGTGTCAATGGATTTTGCATAGCTCTTACTTTTCCGAGCTATAAGGGGTCAAAGAGGAATCATAAGGAGTCATAAGGGCTAATTTTCATTTTACCTAGTTTGTGTCCAGCTAATTATCGGGTCAATTTCCTTATTATGTCCATCTAATTATTATGTCAAGCTGTTTAGTATGTCCATACTTACTTTAAAATTACACTTGTTCAAATTTCAGTGGTCGACATGCTGCGGTTGTATCATGCTGCGCTCGGCGTAGCCCTTTATTATAATAATGAACAAATAGCTGTAATTGAAGATTTTCAATATTTAGGTACTATTTTCTCAAGAAAGGGTTCTTTTTACCAAAATAAATCTAGATTTGTCCAACAAGCTATGAAAGCAGTGTTCTATGTATTGTGTAAAGCAAGAAAACTTTGTCTGCCAATAGATATTTTATTACAGCTTTTTGACACTATGGTAGCACCTATGTTATTATATGGTGCAGAAGTTTGGGGTTATGAAAATAATGAAATTATTGAGTCTTTACATTTAGAATTTTGTAAGTATATTTTGAAAGTTAAAAAATGTACTCCAAATTGTATTGTTTATGGAGGACTTGGTAGAATTCCTATGTCAGTATGTATAAAAGCCAGAATGGTTGGTTTTTGGCAACGAATACTAAATGGTAAATGTGAAAAAATTTCTTGCACTTTGTATGATATATTAGATAGGCTTGATGCAGGTGATGTGTATCATTCTAAATGGTTGTCATGTATAAGAAATAATTTGCTTGAATGTGGTTATTATCAATGTTGGAATGGTCAAACTGTATTAGCTAATAATAATCTGTCAAAAATTGTAAAACACTTTTTTATGCCCCCAGATCGAGGATCGGGGGCATATTGTTTTTGTCCGGTCTGTCTGTTTGTCTGTTTGTCTGTTTGTCTGTGCGTCCGAAACTTTAACTTTGGCTATAACTTTTGAACAATGCAAGATGGACTTTCATACTTGGCAGGTGTATAGGTCTAGGTAAGAGGATTATGAATATGCAAAAAAAAAATTAGATCAGGTCAAAGGTCAAGGTCACAGAGGTAAAAAATGGGTGAAATTGGCTGTTTTCACATATTTGACTGTAGAATCCTTATTATTGTCTCGCCCGCGAAGAAAGGCACGGAAAGCGAGACATGCGTACAAAGTATGACGGCGGCAGCGTAAACTTTCATGTTAAGTTTTTGTGATTAGGTCATTTTCTCAGTAACTATAAATGGTAGGTCAATTATATTTGGTATATAGGGTGGTCTTGAGTAGTACATGACAGTCTGCTATATGGTTTTTGTCTGTGACCTCAATTTCACGGTCCAATGAGCATGTTACGTTTTTGTGCTTAGTTTAGTTTTTCAGTAACTATAAGTGGTAGGTCAATGATATTTGGTATGTAGGTTGGTCTTAGATATTAAATGACAGTCTGTCATATGGCTTTTGTCCTTGACCTCAATTTCACGGTCTAGTGAGAATGTGAAGTTTTTGTGATTAGGTCATTTTCTCAATAACTATACTTGGTAGGTCAATGATATATGGTATATAGGTTGGTCATGGGTAGTACATGACAGTCTACTAAATATCTTTTGTCAATTTCACGATCCAGTGATCATGTTAAGTTTCCCAGTATCTTTTAATGAAAGGTCAATAATATTTGGTATTTGGGTTTGTGTTAAATGGAACATGGCAGCCTGCTGTTTGGCTTTAGCCCTTGACCTCATTTTCACGGTCTAGTGAACATGTTTGGTTTTTCAGTATCTATCAGTGGTAGGTCACTGAAATTTTTGTTTTTGGTGATTCATGACAGTCTGCTGTTTTGCTTTTGTCAGTTAATCTAATTTCACAGTCTAGCAAATATGTGAAGTTTTCTAATTTTGTCAGTTTGAGAATTCACATCTATTTTGGGACCATGAAGGGATGGGCGAGACATCAATTTGGGTCCACACTTGTTTATCCTATTGAGACAGGTTTGTTTTATGTTATTGCTAATAAAATTGCGCAACTACACTATGCCAACATATTTGAGGTAGCATTTACCGTTTTTGAGAACCAAGAGGCCCAAAGGGGGACAAATTGAAAAAATGAATTTTTAAATTTATTTGTCAGATCTTGGTGCAGTGTTTTTCTGTAGGTTTCTTATAGCATTTTTAAACAGATACATTTAACAATTAAAACCATTTGAATAAACAAGAGGTCTAAAGGGACTTCATCTGTTTCAGAATAAAAGGGTTGAATTGGGTGGTTTTATGGTAATAAACAACTTTTGAACTATGTAAAATAGACTTAATACTTGGCAAGTGTATAAGTCTAGTCAAGAGGAACATATATATATGCAATAGAATTAGGTCAAAGGTCAAGGTCACAGAGGTCAAAAAGGGGTTGAATCGGGTATTTTCCTATATTTTACTGTAGAATCTAGGGGCATATGTAGTGTTTCACAAACACATCTTGTTCATAATAAATTTGTTGAAGAGTGGAAAACACAAATATTTAATTCACCTAAGTGTATTTATAATAGAATTTATAAATCTGAATTTGGGTTTGAGAAATGTCTCTCTGTTCTTCCACCAGATTTATTATATAATCTTATCAAGTTTAGATGTGGTAGTCATAAATTGCCAACTGAGGCTGGTAGATTTTGTAGTATAGATAGATCTGAACGAATTTATGATTTATGTAATAAGGAAGAAATAGGTGATGAGTTTCACTATTTGTTTAACTGTACATTTTTCTGCTCTGAGAGATATAAATTTATACCAGTTCATATATATAATAACAGAAACATTGTTAGTTTTTTCTGAGATAGTCAAGATAAATATGTACTTATTGGATTGGCAAAATTTTGTAAAATTGTTATATCTCTATTTAATAACTAGTAATTTGCAATATTCTACTTCCATCTGCATATATTAATTCTTATATGTATATGTTTGTTCCATATTTATACCCTCCGCTTTGCGGGAGGTATATAGTGTTCATGGTGTCCGTCCATCCGTCCTTCCTTCCATCTTTTTGTACCCAATAGCTGGTATCTATTACTCCTCCTAAACCACTGATCAGAATTTCATGAAACTTATGCAGGGGCTTAATTACATGTTGTAGATGTGCACTATGCTTTTTGTTTTCCAATAATTCCATGTTTTCCACATTTTTTACATGTTTTGGACTTTGTCATTTTAGCTCAATGCAAACCATATGGTGACCACATGGTATCCACTACTCCTCTTAAACCTCAGATTGGAATTTCATGAAACTTATGCAGGAGCTTCATTACATACTGTAGATGTGCACTACACTTTTATTTTCCCCAGTTCCTTTTTTACCAGATTTTTTTATGTGTTTTGGACTTTGTCAATTTAGCTTAATGCAAACCATATAAGTGACCACCTGGTATCCACTATTCCTCCCTGACCACTGATTGGAATATCATGAAACTTATGCAGGAGCTTGATTATATATTGTAGATGTGCACTACGCTTTTTCTTTTACAATAATTCTTTTTTTCCAGATTTTTGGCATGTTTTGGACTTTGTCATTTTAGCTCAATGCAAACAATATGGTGACCACATGGTATCCACTACCCTTCTTAAGCCACTTATTGGAATTTCATGAAACTTATGCAGGAGCTTAATTACATATTGTGGATGTGCACTTCACTTTTTGTTTTCCATAATTTTTTTTTTTTTTAGATTTTTGACACATTTTTGACTTTGCCATTTTAGCTCAATTCAAACCACATGGTATCCACTGCTCCGCTTAAACCTCTGATTCGAATTTCATGAATCATACGCAGGAGCTTTATTACATATTGTAGTTTTGCATTACACATTTTGTTTTCCAATTATCCCTTTTTTGGCAAATTTTTGACATGTTTTGGACTTTGTCATTTTAGCTCTTGTACACCAATGCAAACCATATGGTGAATACCTGGTATCCACTACTCCTCCTTGACCACTAATCAGAACTTCATGTAACTTATGCAGGACCTTAAATACATATTATATGTGCACTTTGTATCTTGTTTTCCAATAATTCTTTTTTTCCAGATGTTAAAGAAAATGCAGGAAGAGGCGGGGGCAGGGGTATCCGTGGCCCACTAGGCCACAGTAACTAGTTTACATGTGTAATGTTGTACTATTATGCCTCATGTGGGGCCTTGGGTGAAATAAAAAAGTTTCAAAGTTTCAAATTTTCAAGTTGGCACTAGACTGACGATTTTGTCTCTAATCCGCGGAATCTAATCTTCTTTTCCCCCAGGACATTAGAGTATCCAAAAAAATAATTTGGATTTGGAACATGATGGGAAAGGAACTAAAAATGATATTAAATGAAATGAGCAACAGCCAATATATTTAACAATGTCTAATTTCACTGGCGGGTTAAAATTCGACCCTCTATGAATCCGCTAATTGAATCTCCTTGGGGTAATAATTGTACCCTTGACAGGCATGAATATTTTCAAGTGTTGACAGAAAAGGAATCACTCTGGATATTAAAACAAGATATAAGACAGAGTCATTTGTAAACATTTCCCGAACTCATTTATGTTAAAGCCGTACATGCACAAAAATTGTTAACTGAATTTCATATCCGTTTTTCAATAATCCAAGTTGACACACATTTGTTTTACACTTGTATCCATCAGGTATCATATGTAGAGGAAAACCTATCTGATAAAACGGGTTTACTTACCAAAGCATAAGAATGGACCCTCTTTTTCACATATTTGTTCATTGAAAATTCTACCTGGCTTATTGCACGAATATTTGGTAATTTGGTAGTAGCCTCCCATTGGAAACATCCAAAATGAGCCGCAAAAAACCTGCCGGATATTCAAAAAGTTCTTTGGAAGGAAAAATCTTAGGAGGCAGACATTGAAAAAATAAGAGAAGGGACAAGAACGGGAGACCAAAAGAAAGGAGAGAGGGGCATTAGACAGAAGCAAGGGGGCGGGAGATAGTAGAGAGACATCCCCTGTCCCCGCCCCCTCATCTTAGGACCATTGTGACTGAGATGTAGTAGTTTTTGTCTTGCCCGCGACGAAAGGCGCAGAAAGCGAGACATAGACGCACAAAGTATGACGGCGTTGACGGCGACGGCGTAAACTTTCATGTTAAGTTTATATGATTAGGTCAGTTTCTCAGTAACTATAAGTGGTAGGTCAATGATATTTGGTATATAGGTTGGTCTTGAGTAGTACATGAGAGTCTGCTATATGGCTTTTGTCTGACCTCAATTTCATGGTCCAATGAACATGTTAAGTTTTTGTGCTTAGTTTAGTTTCTCAGTAACTATAAGTGTTAGGTCAATGATATATGGTATGTAGGTTGGTCTTACGTAGTACATGATAGTATGTCATATGGCTTTTGTCGTTGACCTCAATTTCACGGTCTAGTGAACATGTTAATTTTTATGATTAGGTCAGTTTCTCAGTTATTATAAGTGGTAGGTCAATGATATTTGATATATAGGTTGGTCTTGTTTAGTACATGACAGTCTGCTATGTGGCTTTTGTCCTTGACCTCAATTTCAGGGTCTAGTGAAGATGTTAAGTTTTTGTGCTTAGGTCATTTTCTCAGTAACTATCAGTGGTAGGTCAATTATATTTGGTATATAGGTTTGTCTTGAGAAGAACATGACAGTATTCTATATGTCTTATGTCTGTGACCCTAATTTCACGGTCCAATGAACATGTAAAGTTCACAGTTTGCTATATTCCTTTTGTCTGTGACCTCAATTTCATGGTCCAGTGATCATGTTAATTTTCCCAGTATCTATTAATGTTAGGTCAATAATATTAGGTATTTGGGTGGAACATGACAGCCTTTTATTTGGCTTTAGACCTTGATTTCATTTTCACGTTCTTGTGAACATGTTTGGTTTTTCAGTATCTATCAGTGGTAGGTCACTGATATTTTCCTTTTGGGTGATTCATGACAGTCTGCTATTCTCTTATCCGGACATCCGGGCACTTTATTTGTGTAGGAGGTGAAAAAGTCCATATTTCGCTATATATCTAAGTAACTTCAACTTTGATTTATTCATTCATTTTTCAAGATATTTAAATGAAACTCGGAATATGCATTTGGAACATAAATATAAAAATCATATTCGAATTCCAAGATCATAGTGATTATAACACCGAATATATTGCAATTTAAAATATCGATTTTTTACATAGATTATATCTATAACATAGATCGCGTCACCGCCTATATTGGGGGTGTAAGATAAAATCGACTGATTGGTCAATTCAGCTTTGTGATGTCACGCTGGATAAGAGAATATTGCTTTTATCACTTACCCTAATTTCACAGTCTAGTGAACATGTTAAGCTTTTGTCGAGCCTTCGACGATAGTTGAAAAAAGTGAGATATAGGTATGGTGATTCCGGCGGCGGCGGCCACAATTGTTTTAAGTTTTTTCTTGGGTCTGTTTAACACCAACCACCTGTGCTAGCCTATTGATATTTGGTATGCAGTTGCATTAGCATCAGTACAGCTCAGTTTAAGGCGTTTTAGGTCTATGCCTCCCCAGTCATGCTCCACTGACTTCGAAATTTTGAATTGTTTTTTTCAAATGTTTAACTTTTTTCTTGTGTCTGTTTAGCATCAAGCACTCATAGTTGACCATTGATATTTGGTATGCAGTTACATTAGCGTCAGTACAGTTCAGTTTCAGTGGCATTTTATGTCTATGCCTCGCAGTTTTGCTCCACTGACTTCTAAATTTTGAATTGTTTAACTTTTTTCTTGTGTCTGTTTAGCATCAACCACTCATAGTGGCTCATTGATATTTGGTATGTACAGAGACATATAATTACATTACATTAATTATATGTCTCTGGTATGCAGTTGCACTTGCATCATTGCAGCTCAGTTTCAGTGGGGTTATATGTCTATGCCCCCGCAGTCATGCTCCACTGACTTCAAAATTTTGCACTTTTTATCAATGTTTAAGTTTTTTCTTGTTTCTGTTTACCATCAACCACTCATAGTTGCCCATTGATATTTGGTATGCAGTTGCATTAGCATCAGTACAGATCAGTTTCAGTGGCGTTTTATGTCTATGCCCCCGCAGTCATGCTCCACTGACTTTGAAATTTTGCACTGTTTATCAAATGTTTAAATTTTTTCTTGTGTCCGTTTAANATCAACCACTTATAGTAGCCCATTGATCTTTGGTATGCAGTTGCATTATCATGATTGTGATCAGTTTTGATCAGTGATACATTTGTTATCATGGCTGCTGCTGAAAATCAATGTGCAAATTAAGGTGATGCATTGGAAAGGCGAGACATACCCTATGTCCACAGTTTATCTGATTTAGTCAGTTTGAGAATTCACATCAATTTTGCGAGCATGTAGGGATGGGCGAGACATCAATTTGGGTCCACACTTGTTGAGTTAAATATATTTGAATGTGTATTATGTAGGGTCCTGTGTTTAACTATGTTCACTGCTGGCTTCCACCTTTGATGAGGTACAACCCTGTCAGATACCTTTCTTAGGACTATTCTGACTAAATTTTGTTCCAATTAGATAAGTAGTTTTTGAACAGATCTTTGAACGTGTTTTTTATATTGTCCAATGAGAGTAAGCCAGATTTTTTTTTTCGGAATGCCAGGATTGGATGTTTTTACCACGGGAATTTGGGATTTCTATGATATAAGCCCAGGATTTCTGGAAATAAATGCACTGGGAATTTGGATTAAGTGAGTTTTTAAGTTCCTTTGTAGGTCGGGACTTCGGGATTCAGTAAAATATATAGTCGGAATTTTGAGACCAGACCCCGCTGACCTCCTCCAATGTTTAACTGTTTCCAGCTATCCTATCTTAGATTGTTGATTAGGTGTATCTAGGATGCATCATACAAATTTTAACGGACCTCCCAAGGACCATTGTGACCAATTTTGGTTCCAATTAGACAATGGTCTTTGAATAAACAGATATATCATATATCTTGTCTTGGGTCTAAATTTCCCTCGCCTTTCAGGCTCGGGAAATTTTACTGCCCTTCGACTTGTATTTTTGGCAAATACCCCTCCTTATCATGATATATCTGTTCAATAGTTAACAGCGGACCACTGTAGTGTTAGCCAGGTGAGGTTAAAAGAGGCATTTCCATACATCATTCCTGTCAAGTTTGTTTGTATTTGCTTCAGTGGTTTCAGAGATGATGCAAATGTGAAAGTGTAACGGACGAACAGATGGATGTCAACTGATGGCAATGACTCCCACTCATATTTCAGGACAGATGAGATAAAAACAAGAAGTTCACAAGAGGACGTATTTCTCACCTGCACCATGACCAAAATAAATGGTATTTCCAATAGGGTCTAATATTGAACTGTGTTCACTGGTCGATGCCACCCTTGTTTGAATGCTTGCATACATCAATATTATTTATGTTTGATTCTAATTTGACAAGTTGTTTCTAGAAGAAGATCTTTGAATGTGTTGTCAATTTCGACCAATTTCAGACCACCTTTCAAAAATAATTTGGACAGGTATTCCCCCTTTTGATCTAGGTAATCAAAATAGTATAAGGTCCCTTTAAAAATATTTAGGCAGGAGTTCTTATTATTAACTAGTTTATACATTTCTGAAAACAAAACATAAAATTAAGCAGGATTCTTGTTTGTTTTCCATGGCAACCAAAAGCTCCACCATTCTTAACCCATATCAGAACAAAATTCATAAAAAACTTTTGGCCGGGGTTACCAAAATAATCTAGATATAAAATGAAATTGCGGAAATCAAATCATTCCAAGATCTCCTTGCCTAAAAAAATTGGGCAGGGTTTGCCCAATCTTAACATGTTTGAAAAGAACCGCTCTCCAAAAATAATTGGCCTTTGAGAGTTTAAGGAAATATACCAAAATTTTAATATTTTCCATTCTTTTATTTTATTCCAACTCTTCCATTCTGTGAGTTTCATTGACTAAAGCTTTGCATTAATTTTATCATCACCCTTTTTAAACTATCACATTAAATACACTCCTTAAAAGTATTTTGATGGACATAATTAGAAATATTTGATGTAACGTACAAGTTGTAGTAATAAAAACAATATTTCTTGTATGAACACTAAAACTTTTGCTGCTCTTTTTATGCCCCCGCCGCTAGGCGGTCGGGGGCATTAAGGTTTACCCTGATCCGTACGTCCGTCCGTACGTACGTCCCCTGATCCGTACGTCCGTACGTACGTCCGTACGTCCATCTTTTTGGTTTCCGGATGATAACTTGAGTATCCTTGAGTATCGGATCAAAACCAAACTTGGTCACATGCTTACTTATCACCCAAGACAGAATCCTATCGATTTCCAGGTTGGTACCCCCAAGGTCAAGGTCACAGTTGCTAAAAATAGACTAAAATTTCAATAAAATTTTGGTTTCCGGATGATAACTTGAGTATCCTGCATGGGATTAAAACCAAACTTGGTCACATGCTTACTTATCACCCAAGACAAAACCCTATTGATTTCCAGGTGGGTACCCCCAAGGTCAAGGTCACAGTTGCTAAAAATAGACTAAAATTTCAATGAAATTTTGGTTTCCGGATGATAACTTGAGTATTCTACATAGGATCAAAACCAAACTTAATCACACGCTTGCTTATCACCCAAGACAGAACCCTATTGATTTCCAGGTTGGTACCCCAAAGGTCAAGGTCACAGTTGCTAAAAATAGACTAAAATTTCAATAAAATTTTGGTTTCCGGATGATAACTTGAGTATACTACATAGGATCAAAACCAAACTTGGTCACATGCTTACTTATCACCGAAGACAGAACCCTATCGATTTCC
>MJUU01048054.1:20761-62859 GCA_002080025.1 Modiolus philippinarum | reverse complement strand
CGATAAGACGGGTAGAACACACATGACGCCATTAATTTGATGGATAGTAGCTGATCCTACGTAATACCAAAACTTAAATAAAAAGGTGCTCTAAGGTAGTGTCTGTCTCTTGACTTTGGAACATACAGTCCAGATAGTAAGTAACTTTTTTATCTATCCATTTTAGAAAAAGAAGTGTAAATTTTTAGCATGTAGCAACCTATCGTCGAAACTAACAATAGCCATATTTCTGCATCTCTCTGTTTCGGATTTATCTGCTACAATGAGGAAAAGTTAAATACAGAATTGTTTAAGGTCGCTTAGGATAATGATAAACTTTCAATCTGATCAAGGAATCCTCAGTTTCAAAGAATTTATTTTTGTTGTGTATCAAACAGGCTACCTGTCCTAATTATATAAATTCACAATTTTCAATTTATTCTTCATCTAATAACAGAATAAAGCAAAATACCGAAGTTACTGTCACTTGTAGTAAAAAGAAACCGCACTTACTGAAGACCAAAGCATGACAAGTTACACGTTACAACAAATAGTCAAAACAATTTCAAGATGAAGAACAACAAAAAAAGCGTTGTTCATCTGCTTGTTTTTACCATGTATTTGTAGAGACTTTGTCTCATGTACATTTTCGCCATATCTTTTCATTCACCATTCATAAGATAACAATAAAAATATCTATTATAAGGAAAACTTTGATAATTAGTTCATCCTTTGCAAGACATTTACTTGATTTGCTTACAGTCTTTCCTCGAATATTGCACTTTTTTCGTTTTGGTTCAAATTGCCTATTAGTTTGCAACAGAAATATAAATGTACAGTGCAAAGGCATTAGTTATATGGTCACTGACAAATTAAGGTCAAATGTTTTATTGACTTCAACTTTTGGTTTGTCTCGGAATACATAAACGATCGCTCACATTAGTGCAACAAATTCAACATATTAGTCTAGTTTTTTCGTTGAATGCTTTTCTGATATGTATTTATCAATCCAGATTAAAAGAAATTCATGAAAAAATCAACGATTTGCCTTTTTTAAAAACTTGTATTCATACAGAGAGGCTAATTGAGTGTAAATTAAAATGATAAGCATAATGTTCTCACAAGTGAAACTTCCAACAGGCAAAGTGTTTTGAAAGCCTATCAGTAGCAGCATCTTGTATCAACATGAGAACATTTTCCGATTCTGGTTTTTCTTGAAGCTTCTTCATTGGCTTTATTCTAGTAACAGCTAGTTAATCAGTTGTAGAAATAATTTTTCACGACAGAAATGTAAGGTCTTAATCATGAAATATCAAATGTGATGCATTTATATTATAATTAAGTCCTTTCATGACTATATGAACAAATAAGGAGATATGGAGTAAATGTACATGAGACAAAATCTCTAGTAATACATGGTAAGATGAAGCAATGGGACAACGCTTTCGTTGTTGTTCTTCATCTTGAAGTCACCATGGAGTCACAAATCTGTTAGACTTAGTCTACGCAGCCGTGAAGAGTTTGACTTACAATGGACTCCAATGGAAATTCTAATTTCTTTGATACTGTTGATGATATGATACGAACATTTTGTCTGTAAAATTTGTACTTGGTTTTTATTTTATATGATAAACTAAAAGTGTGGATGGATAAGCCCTGTGAGTTTTATTTTCTTGTTTGTATGGTTTGATTGCTTTCTATAAGTCTTTTTGTCGAGCAACGGATGACAGCGATTGTTAGAACACTTTACCAGCTCATTTAATGTTTCTAAGAGTAAAAGAAACACTGATGTAGCGTCGGTCGACATTTAGCAATGCATTCCACTCAAACCGTTGCTAGAAGCTGTCTTAAATTTACAATGAGGTGTGAGCAAACCTTATTGCTGAAAGTCTTATGGTGACTCTAAGATGAAGAACAACAATAAACGTTGTTCCGCTGCTTGTGTAGTGACTTTGTCTATTGTGCATTTACTCCATATCTTTTCATTGTACCATTTGGTATTGTTATACATTTGAAAGCATTGTGATGAATGTATGAGCAAACACTCTTTACTCATAGTAAGTTCAAGACGGCCCCTAGCATCGGTTTGAGAGGAATTCACTAGCTCAATGTTGAACAACGCTACGTCAATGTATCTTTCCTTTTGGTCATGGACAAGGGGTCTTCAAACACACGACTTATTGGGCAGAGTATTCTTACAAAAACTGTCATCCGCTGCCCGACAAATGGACCAATAGGCAATACAACATATACAATCATAGAACACTCATTGAGTTGATTGTAAGAAAATTGGGAAATATGTTTGTAAGAGCAGATGAAATATGTTGCAAGAGCAGACGAAATATGTTTGCAAGAGCAGCATTTTTAGTATTTTGCTGACATAAAATGATTTTAACTTTGAAAAATATGATAGAATCTATCTTTTTTTAAATTTCAATTTTATAACTTTGCATTCCAATGAATTATGTGTTTTTCTCCATTCTACAGATTTTGCTCAGTTTCCCTGTTCAACGCATTTGCAGCTTTTCTAAATTAAATAAAGATATTATTCAATACAGTAAAAATGGGTACATAATGATTATGGGTGATTTTAATGCCCATATTAATAGTGGAGAAAAGGATTTCATGTCAAATGAGGTTGATGATACCCTGGATGATTTTTACCAGATAACTATCTACCAGACTGTTTACAACTCTTAAGAAATACTCAAGTTGATCAGAATAGTAATTCATATGGAAAAAGTATTTTAGAATTATGTATTGACTCACAATTAAGAATTCTTAATGGGAGAACCCTGGGTGATTCAGTTGGGAAAGTTACATTTATAAATAGTAATGGTACATCAATAGTTGACTACTGTATTAGCAGTTCATCCTTTCTAAAAAATATTAAAAGTTTTAAGGTTGAAGATTTTCAACCCATCCTTTCAGATCATTGCCCAATTACTGTTGACATACATTCAACATATTATTATGAAAATAACCATTTTATTGATGAACTTCAGCCATTACCAAAAAACATCCGATGGTCAAAAGTTATAGAAGAAAAGTTAAAAACAAATGTCAACTCCATCAATTTTGATTTTTTATATCAGAAAATTGAATTGATTAATAAAAAGTCTGAGAATAATGACTCTTCAGCGTACACTGGTGCTATTGATAAGGAGGTAGATTCTATAATTAATGAATTTTCCGAGACAATAAAAATGCTGCAGGAGTAATTTAACATAATAAGAGGGTTACAAAAATCAAAAGAAAGAAGAAAAATAAACTGTGACATGATGATGAGTGTAAAGTAAAGCGTCGGCACATAAGAAATTTAAGTAGAAATCTAGGAAATTCACCGTGGGATACTCACCTTAAAGACAAGGTATTTCATGAGAAAAAAATGTATAACAAAATGTTAAGAAAAAAACATAGAAAGCTAAGTTATTGAATAATCTAGTTGAAGCTTCCGATGAAAACCCCAATGAATTTTGGAAAAAGGTAAATATGTTAAAAGAAGTTAAGAGTGATGACCCGTGTTCTAATACTTCCCCAAAAGAATGGGTTAAATATTTTAGTGAGCTTATGAGCCCAGGATATCAAAATAACTTTGACATGGAATCTATTTGTAAATATGTAGATTGTTGTTCAGATTCCCTTAATTTACCAGTTACTGTAGAGGAGATGTTCATTGCAGTCAAGACATTAAAAAATAAGAAATCAAGTGGTTATGATTGTATTACAAATGAGATGATCAAGGTCTCATTTTCCCAAAATTATGATATATATATTAAGTTATTCAATATGATTTTGAGCAGTGGTGTATACCCATCTGCCTGGAGATTAAATTATATAAAGCCCTTATTTAAGGGGGGGTGTGCAAATGATCCATTATGTTATAGAGGAATTGCAGTCTCCAGTTGTCTAAGCAAATTTTTTTCAAGAATTTTACACAACAGATTAGATAAATATCTTGAATCGAATAATATTATAAATTCAGAACAAATTGGTTTCAGAAAAGGATTTAGACCAAGTGATCATATATTTACTCTTAAAACTTTTATAGATAAATTCTTAAAGAAATCTAAATATTTATTTGCTTGTTTCATTGACCTTCGCAAGGCTTTTGATACTATTAATAGACAGGGTTTGTTATATAAATTATGTTGTTACAATATTAAAGGTCATTTTTTTAAATATAATAAAAGAAATGTATAAACAGGTATTTTTTTCTGTGAAACTTCCAGATGGAATATCAGATTCATTTGTATCCAATGTTGGAGTTAAACAAGGGTGTGTTCTGAGCCCAACATTTTTCGATATATATAAATGATTTAGTAAATATATTTGACTCAACTTGCGGTCCTGTTTCTTTGAATAATGTGAATGTATCATGCTTACTCTATGCTGACGATCTTCTGTTATTGTCAAATTCATCAAATGGGCTTCAAAGTGCACTTAATAAATTGAGTAGTTATTGTATCAAATGGAACCTGAGAGTAAATATTGACAAATCCAACATAATGATTTTTAACAAAGCAGGAAAAATTCTTAAAGGATATACATTTCTTTACGAAAATACAGTTGTTAAACAGTGTAATGAATATAAATACTTAGGTCTTATTTTTAAACCATCTGGCAGCTTCTCTTATGCAATAAATCAACTATCAAAAAAAGCTAGTAAAGCTTTGTTTTGTATAAGAAAAACTCTATACTCAGAGAGACTTAATGTCAAACTACATTTAAAGCTATTTGATTCTTGTATCAAACCAATTCTTTTATACTGCTCAGAAATTTGGTGTTTGGATATTTTGATAAGACATAATCAAACATTAGAATCAAGAAATAAACATTTTATTCCTAATCAATTACAAACAAAAAATGCGAAATATATTTTAGGTGTTTCAAAGAAAGCAACAAATTTAGCAGCTTTGTCCGAACTTGGGTTATTTCCACTATCAATATCGTCAATTGCTGCAGCCATTGGTTTTTGGGACCATTTGATAAAATTAAAAGATAACTGTCTTGCAAAAAATGCATAAATTGAAAATCTACATATAAAAGACAGCTTTTGTAAAAAAGTTTGAGGCCTTTTTATCAAAAATAAATTTTGATCATGTTTGGGAAAACCAATGTACATTGTCAAAAAAAAACAGATTGACTTATGCAGTCAATAGGAAACTAAGAGAAAACTATATTCATTTTTGGAAAAAATGCATATCAGATGCTGCTGAAGATAATAACCATTCTAATGGCAATACTAGTAAACTAAGAACATATAAAGAATTTAAAAATACATATAAAATAGAAAATTTTCTTCTTTGTGATATTGATAGATCCCATGTATCTGTTTTCACCAAGATAAGAATATCCAATAGTTATCTTCATATTGAAAGGGGCCGATATCTAAATCTACCCCTAAATCAACGAATTTGCCCCTTATGTAAGAATGGGATAGAAGATCAGTTTCATTTTACCATTAAATGTCCATCTTTATCAAAATCAAGGGAAGAACTATTTAAAAAATTAACTGATGTCATTCCTGCTTTTGCCAGTATGGATCCATATGAAAAATTTAACTTTATTTTTACAGTATCCAATCTAGATTTGTGTAAAATATGTATAACTGGTGTTTATAACATATATAAATTGAACATGGAGCTGAAGGGCTATAATATTTGATAGATATAGTTAAGCAGTAAATATTTTTTATTATATTTTACATATAGAATTATTATTGATATAGTTATTGTTTATATTGAACATCTCCTCTGCAGTTAAGGACAATGTTGTAGAATATACTAGTATGTGTTCTTATGATTGTTTTGTGTTTATTTTTGTTCCTTTGTGTTGTCATGTCATTTGTACCTGGTTATAATCATTGTAATTTGGATTCATGCCAATGATTTGATTTGCAATTTATATTCTGAGAAAAGAGAAAACAGCAACCAGTAAGGAAGTGAGTCCAATGTTAAAGCCTAATTATAAAGTCTTTGCCCTTAAATGGATACTAGTAGGTTAAATTAGATCCTTTGTTTCAGAATTTTTCTTTCCCTCTTTATGTTTCGGTATTTCCTTGCCGATGTACTGTGCCTCAAAATTGCTAAACTGATAGTGTTTGATTACGTTGACTGGGTGTAAAGTCTTAATTTTGTTTTGACTCTTGGTTTTGATTGATGTTAAAATATTAATTCAATATATAATACGTAAAATTTGTTATCGTCTTCCTCGTGTTCTTTTTTGTTCACCTGACCTAAAGGGATAGTTTGAGCTATTGCCATCACTTGGCGTCCGTCGTCCGTTAACTTTTCACATTTTCATCTTCTGCTCTGAAACCACTGAAGCAAATTCAACCAAACTTTACAGGAATGATGCATGGAATGTTATTTACAAAGATTATTCATTTTGTTCCGATCCGAAAAAAAAACATAGGTTTAACATTGGACCCTATGGGAAAAATCACATTTTCATCATCTCCTCTGAAAGGGCTGAAGCAAATTCAACCAAACTTTACAGGAATGATGTACTATAGGTCCTCAATAAAGATTGCCCATTTCGTTCCGATCCGATAAAAAACATGGCTGCCAGCACGGAACAACGGCAGTAGAATACCGAAGGAACAAAGCACAAGATTACACAAATCAAAGTCCAGAGACAAGGCAATAGCAAGAACACCAAAAGACGGAAGACCAAAGACACCACATGCCTACAAAACACTCGAACGTTACATATACAACACAAAAAACTAAAGCACTAACAGTGTGAACTGTAGTTTAACATTGGACCGTATGGGGAAATTACATTTTTATCTTCTACTCTGAAACCACTGAAACAAATTTAACCAAACTTTACAGGAATGATGTACTAAAGGTCCTCAGCAAAGATTGTTGATTTCATTCTGATCCGATAAAAAACATGGCCACCAGCACGGAATATAGTTTTACAGTGGACCCTTTGGGAAAACCACATTTTCGTCTTCTCCTCTGAAACCGCTTAAGCAAATTCAACAAAACTTTACAGGAATGATGTACTTAAGGTCCTTTACAAAGATGCTCATTTCATTCCGATCCAATACAAAACACGGTAGCCAGCGCGGATTTAGGTTTGACATTGGACCCTATGGGATAATCACATTTTCATCATCTCCTGTAAAAACGCGGAAGCAAATTCAAGCAAAGTTTAAAGGAATGATGTATGGAAGGTCCTTTAGAAAGACTGCCCATTTCGTTCCGATCCGATGAAAAATATGGCCGCCAGCGCGGATCTTAGGTTTAACATTGGACCCTATTGGAAAAATTACATTTTAATGTTCTCTTCTGAAACTATTGAAGCAAATTCAACCAAACTTTACAGGAATGATGCACTTAGGGTCCTTAACAAAGCTTGCTCATTTGGTTACGATCCGATAAAAACATTGTTGCCAGCACGGAACATAGTTTAACATTAGACCCTTTCTGAAAAATCACATTTTCATCTTCTCCTCTGAAATTCAACCAAACTTTACAGGAATGATGTACTAAAGGTCCCTAACAAAGATTACCCATTCCGCTCTAATCCAATAAAAAAAATGGCGGCCAGCACGGAACATAGTTTAACATTGGACCCTATGGGATAATAACATTTTCATCTTCTCTTCTGAAACCACTGAAGCAAATTTAATCAAACTTTACAGGAATGATGCACTAAAGGTCCTGCTCATTTTGTTTCTGATCCAACAAAAACATGGCTGCAAGTGCGGAACTTAGGTTTAACATTGGACCCTACGGGAAAAAAAATAACATTTTCATCTTCTTCTCTAAACTGCTGAAGCAAATTCAACCAAACATTACAGGAATTGTGTATGGAAGGTCCTAAACAAAGACTGCGCATTTTGTTCGGATCCGTTAAAAACATGGCCGCCAGCACGAAACATAGTTTAACATTGGATCCTATGGGAAAATAAGATTTCCATTTTCTCATCTGAAACCACTGAAGCAAATTCAACCAAATTTTACAGGAATGATGCACTAAAGGTCCTTAACAAAAATCGGTCATTCCATTTCGATCTGATAAAAAACATTGCCTCCAGTGCAAAACATAGTTTAATATAACCCTCCTTTTTATCATCTTCTCTGAAACTATTCAAGCAAATTTAACTAAATGCATATAAGGTCCCTTTAAAAAAATTACTCATTTCAATATGATCAGACAAAAACATGGGTGTTAATGGAGAACATTAGACCCTGTTGCTAAAAAACTAAATTTTTGGTCATGCATGGGATAGAAGCATTTTGACTTGACAGGTGAGCGATACAGGCTCAGTCTCTGAGCCCATAGTTTATTGTTTATTATAAGTTAATTGTAATATGCAGTTTTTGAGCAAAATTTACTATAGTTATGAAAAAGATCTTGATTTTCAATCTTTCGGGAGTACTATTGCATAGTAATCTAGGTGATAAATATCTATCTGTTTATTTTTATCAGTTATAAGCTAGTACAAGCTATTTTCCTATTTTCTCCTCAAGCAAGAAAATCAAAAGTCCAATATCACGGAGATTCATGAAAGAAAAATTAATGATCATTCCGGGAAATTAACAAACCACTTTTGTAGCTTTTTCAGTCAAATGCAATTGTTTTGACACGTAATTCTCTTGAAATACATAATATTTTAATGTCTTTATACCAAAGGCGTCGTTTCAAGAAGTTGATACTTCATGAAAAAGTTATCTTTTAATATGATCTGTTAGCACTAATGTACAATAATTTGATGAATCGTTATTTGTTGGAACCCGTATTATGTTACTCTTGCATATTTCCGCTTTTCACTAATAACTAAATACTAAATTATGTATTTATTTTGTTTCATACCATTAATTAATAAATTCAAAATGCATCTATACCTAAAAAAATACAAAAAAAAACGACATTATATTACCAAAGGAACAAAGGACAAAATTATATCAATCAAAGTCCGTAGACAAGGCAGCAGTAAGAACACCAGAAGACGGAAGAACAAATACACACCCACAAACACACACAGACACTTCAAATATGACACTCAAAACTAAAGCACTAAAACTGTAGAGTGACATCAAGTGCTCCTGAAGATAAGCTTGTCCTGCTCTGTATTTTGCAAGCATTTGCTAATGGTCTGGAATAAATAATCAAAAGATTCATAAATTAGATCATAAAATGAACTTTTAACATAATACTAAGACTTGAACATAGATACTATGCCAAGTATTGGTGAAAATAATAGTTTTCAGAATTTCCAAAACATTGCAATAACGTTGTATGTGAAACCTGGTATGTATGTTTTATGATATGTGGCTTAGTAATGTCTAACCATCTTGATTTCTTGCATTAAGGATGTATTCTGGTGATGTTTCAGTCTCGTTGAAATCTCGTTTGGAAATAATTTTAAAATTATTTATATTTTATGTACAATAGCAATGAATTAACAAAATTGATGTTAATCTTTAAATTATTCATCTCTATCAAGTGGTTTCAGGGTTATCTCAGTTATCTCAAATTGAAGATTAATGTCCTAATTGGCTGTTGGATTCATGTCAAATTTTCACAAAATAGGGGTTGGGTTAGAAAAAAACCATTTCATGAAAGAAATAGGCACTTAAAATTTATTTTTCTTTTTAAAAAAAAATAGGATTTTATATTTTTGCAATAAAAAAATCACAAAATAAATGAAGTTTAAACCATTAGCTGTTTAAAAAGAATTAGAAAATATACATTTTTTGAAAATTTCGAAATGCTGAAATTGCCACTTAAAAGCATGAAAATGAGACAAAACTTTCTTATATCAACACCAACATTTTATTTTTGGGGACTGAATTTGTTCATTCCTTCTATTTACAGCTTTTCAGAAAGTATGAGGAAAAGTTAAATACCCTAAGCTAGATTTTTTCAATAAAAATAGTAAAAAATAAAATGGGCAAAAAATGCCTAAAAATGCGCAAAAGTGCTAAAATTAGTCACTTTAAAACATCTCTAGCAAAATAATTTGCACAGCAACGTATGAATTTTTCTTAATATATTGAATGTATAGGGTAAGAACATTGCAAAAATCAAGGTTTGAAAAAAAAGTTTAATACTTTAAAATTTTGGCTCCTCATCAGGGTACATCCTTAAAGTAGTGTGAAGTGATAAATTGTCATTCACACAACACAAAAGTATAGGGCAAAATTAGTTTACTGATTTAATTTTGTAATGAAATGACAAAAACATCGCAGTATTAAAAGTCATTATCAGTCTGAAATCCGGTGGTATTTAAACAATAGAATATGAACTCTCCTTTAGAAAAGATAAAAAATGTCGATTTCAATGTATAACTCGTTGTTAAGACCTGATAAAAGTTACTTATAACAAGAAAATTTATACTCTGTTATGTTTATGTGATGTATCTTGATGTTGACAAATGACATTTAAAAAAAAATTGATATTTCTTACATATATTTAATGAAAAATGAGATTTCCCGGAATATACCTGATTCCAAAGTGTTTTGGATCTAGCCATTTCTTTACAACGGAAATTTTTAGGAAAAAATATACTTTGCAATTAAATATTTATCGATTCATGTGCAAATTTTGGACTGGGTACATGCAGTGGTTCCGGCGAAATAATCTATATAAAACGACCATTTCTACCTGGTAACCGTCTTATTTACATAAACAAAATCGATTTTTACTCACTAAGCACGTGGGGTCTTTGAATGGGCTTTAACTGAAGGCACGCCCTTTTCCTTGATTGAACCAATGAAATCTTGTTTTGATGATAACCCTTTACGACTTTGGGTATAAAAGGAAAATGGCGTTGTTTCAAGACGATATAATTTTGCTTAGTTACATAGAATGCGTTTTGGATCTCCGTGTTACTTATACAAGAAACGTCACTTAATTGACCTATAAGTAAAGTGTGTTAGAAAATCTATCTGTACATATAATTTTGTCTGGGTACATGCATTTTAACACTCTATAGCAATTGATTTTGACCAGTCTTTCCGTTGAATATTTTCATCACGACAGAAAATTATGCAAGGAATTCGCATATTACCTCTTCTTGGAGGCAAGTTTAATCTCTTTTAAACTACAGAGTAAAGATCTGGGAATTGAATAACGTTTTCACTAAATATTGTATTTGTTTATTTCTTTTGAAATCTTGACATTTTATCGATTGTTTATTTTCGTCGCCATGCTGTTAATTTGTTCTGAAATAGTTTTGAACACAGAAGAGCTTTTCTAGAAGGGAGATAATTTTATACCACTAGATTTCCCGCTGTTATAATACATATTTATTACATCCCGTTTTGTGTTAAATGCATCATCCGCTTTTTTATTTCAGATTTCGCTTGACTAGAACTGTATTAAGTGAAGGGTACGAAAAGTACAAATATTGATACCAACTGTGAGCAATATTGAGAAATAACTTGTGCTACATATGCTGTTTTGCTCAAATAAGATTCTTTAATTTGTTTTAGTTGTGAAAATAAAATTATTCTGAAATAATTTTAACCATTCGGTACGCAGTATGCAGCATATCAACACATTTTGGAGAATAAAGAATCTGAAAGAATCTGAAATAGCAAATCTCTGTTCAATTTCTTTCGTAGTACAACTTTCACAAGCATTCAGTAGATATGCCAAATACTGTAACGTTTAAAAATACAAAAACAAATTCGAACTTCTTTGGGATTATGGAATAGAAATATGCCTGAAAAACTGAACCATGTTTTTCAGTGTTGCTAGGATTGTTGGGTTGTTAAGAGATGTCTACTGAATATGTATAAATCCTTCTTCTAAAACTACAAATATACCAAATAATATTTATTGCCGGTGATTCACATAAAGACTCTTTTGTGGTAAATAATCATCCATAATTAGTTTCTGTTAATGAATGATAGAAAAGATTTAAAATCCAACCACGCCGATTTAAGTGTAAACTTTCATTCATCCAAATGTCATTTAAATCAGACACAACAGGAACGTCATAAGGCAACCATCTAATCACAATGGGACGACCCAAACATACCTTTATAGTATTTGACCAATCGCCAAAGAGAATTGATAATGATCGACAGTAAACAAATTTTGCAATATTAGAAAAATTGTGAAAATTTATTAAAATAGTTACATTGAAAGTCTCTCCTCCTGGTTAAGGAAGGCTGTCTTGTTTTGACACATGAACATGTATATTTCATTGATAATTTTTTGTATTTATTCTCTCTTTAACTATGTGTATTTTACGAGAATAAAGATACCTACATATCTAAAAAAAAGAGAAAATACTTACACGTGATAAACGTATTGTTCAGTTACTAGTAATCAACATGTCAATTATCAAGTCAATAGTTTATTAAATTGCTAATAAAAATCAAGTTTATAAATAATCAATGAAGCGCAAAGTCACTTGAGTCAATCAAGTTAAGAAAAAACTTGTTTTTACGTGATTTGTGCGATTTATTAAATAGGTCTGAATTGTAAACTATAAATAAAAAAAGAAAAGAAAAGTGAAAGAAATATAATTTGTTTTGAATAGTATATTTTATTATATGTTCTTTAAGTTCTAGTTGGTTTTTGTACATTTGAAGTGGATCTATATTATTTTTCTTCTTTTCTTTTGGCGAATCTCTGAAGAATTCTAAAGTATTGTTTCATGCAAGGTTTTCATGGTCTCAACAGAAAGTAATGAACAGGATAATATTTACTTCATTATAACATATTCTAAGTCCATAAGAAACGGATAAAGATAACAAATCTAGAAGTTTCTATAAAATTTTCGTCAAAGATTTCCACTTCTTGTGAGAAGCTCTTTATATCGATCACAATGAGCTGTTTCACATACATGCAGGCCTTCGAGGAGAGAAGACTCATCTGCAATAGGTCTGAAAGCTTGTATCAGAACTAATGGTTGAAAAATTGTAGAGATGTATCCATTTAGATTTTCATGAATTAAATACCTTCAAATGCAGAAATTGAAAAAAAATGTTTATTTGCCTACCGATAGTACAATTTCTCAAGCACGCAAAGCAGAGAGATGAATTTGTATAATTAAATATAAATAAAAAGATTTTGCAGCTTAATGCTACAAATAGCCATTCTTCAAATTGTACGAGATTGGTCACAATCGTCAATAAATCGATGTACTAAATAAATTTGCCCCCAAATAAAAACGCTCCAGAAAATAGAATTATTTATTCTCGAGAACAGGACAGAAATGTGGCACATGATGCAAAGAAAACTACTACAGGTACGGTAACATTCTTTTAAACTTTAAATCCAAAATGTTACTTGTCCAATCAAAGTCCCGGTTTGTAATTGATGCTGAAGTGCCTTCGAAGCGTAGGGTGTACTCTAAATCATGCTTGATCACTGCTTCCCAAGTGCGGCTCGAGAAATTGATGATTGATGTAACCTGAGACAGTTTACTGCTGTAATATTTGAAATATTTTGCCGAAAATGGTATTTTTTGCCCAAACTTCAGAATAGCTATTTCGGAAGCAAACTTTAGTACCAGAGTTTTATCTGTAACTAACTAGTTAAGCGTGCTTTGTGTGTTTTAAAGGTTGACGATTAAAAAGAAGGAATATAACAATACAAAAGGTAAGTCAACATGAATTAGTTATTAATATTTCATAGGACTTGTAAATGTTTCAATTGATATTTATCAAATACTAATTTTTCTCAGTTTACGTAACAAACAGCGATGAAGATTTATTTTCTAAGGCCGCTTTGGTTTATGTATATAAACGGACATGCGGTATGTGGCTAATGTATGTGCGACATTTGGCTTATGTAAATGAGACTTTGATTTATGTATCTAGAATAGTAAAAAACAAGCTCGATCAACGTTTCTAGAATGTCATAAACGGGTTCTGCTAACTGTTTCAACTTCGCTTCTCAAAGAGGATACAAATTGTACCGTTTAAAAAAAGAAGTTCCTTTAAATTCAGAAAATAAGTGATATTGTCAAGGAATCGCAATAATTAATTGGTGCATTAAATTCTGAATTGACATATAGTATCAAAAATAAGAATAAGACATTTCCGTAATTATGTGTTTTATCGGAGTTTTATGAAATGTTGCATGTAACTAGATAGTGCAACAGAATATAGAAAAAAAATTTACATTAAATAAAGCGTGTACTTTGAAAATATAATTGGCTAGAATATCATCGAATAGTGTATGTGTATACAATGCACGTAAAAACTACTTATAACGTGCGAATTTTCATTCCTAATAAAAATTTCTTTGAAATTTGTTCAATCAATTTAAAAAAAAAGATAATTAGGTGACCCACAGAAATATATATCATTAAAAAGGGATTTTTTGGGTAATAAATGATTTTTACGGGTATTCATTTCGCAAAAGAAAAAGAATTTCAACACCATGTATGAAGTTTGAAAATTCGATACATTACGGTTGCTTTTATCTGCATTCTCCAAGCTATCATATCTCTTAAGTTCTGAATTCATTTTTAGCTCACCTGGCTATGCCAGGGTTAGCTATTGCCATCACTTGGCGTCCGTCGTCCGTCCGTCCGTCGGCCGTTCGTCGTTAGCTCACTTTCAAAAATCTTCTCCTCTGAAACCACTGGATCAAATGAAACCAAACTTTAACTGAATCATCACTAGGGTATCTAGTTTCAAATTTGTTATTTTGTATGTCTTAGGTCAAAAACATGGCTGCCGTTACTAAAAATAGAACATAGCGGGTAAATTACAGTTTTTGGCAAATAACTCAAAAATCAAAAATCTGATATGCGGTAAAAATGATGAGCATGAGAAGATCTACCCATGCTGAAATTTTGAAGAAAATCTGATGACCCGTCTAAGAATTATTGCCCTTTTTCCGTTAAATTTTCAAAATTTTGATGTTTTTTATTTTTTATTAAAAAAAAACTATAACAGATAGAGGTTAAGTTTAAATTTCAAAAATGTCCAGCATGTTAAGATCTACCCACATGGATATTTTGAAGAAAATCCAAGTACCTATATATGAGTTGTGGTCCTTTATTGGTCAAATTTTTCGTGATTTTTTACTTTTTTTCATATATTTCAAAAACGCTTTGAGATAGAGGTCAAATTTAAATTGCAAAAATGTTAAGGACTATATTCTATTGAACACATTCAAGTTTTCCGAACGCTTCCAAGATGGCCGCCAGCAGGGAACTTAGTTTACCATTTGACCTAATGGGAAAATTCATACAAAGAACTTCTTCTTGAGAACCACTAAATGGATTCGAACCAAACTGGGCATGAATGATGCTTATGAAGTGCTGACCAAGTGTTGTTACTTTGGTGCCGATCCATCATCCAACATGGCCGCCAGCAGGGATCTTAATTTTAACATTGGACCCTAAGGGAAAATGCATACAAAGAACTTCTACTTTAGAACCACTGAATGGATTTGAACCAAACTTGGCATGAATGATGTTTATGAGGTGCTGGCCAAGTGTTATTACTTTGTTGCCAATCTGTCATCTTACATGACCGACAGCATTGGACCCTATGGGAAATGCACACAAAGATCTTCTACAGAACTGCTGAATGGATTTAAATCAATCATGACATGAATGATGCCTGTCAGGTGCTGACCAAGTGTCACCAGCTGTGAACATAATTTAACAAAAGATCTTCTTCTGGAGAACTGCTTAATAGATTTAATCCAAACTTTGCTTGTGAGAAGCTGATCAAGTGTTGTTACTTCAGTTCTGATCCATCATCCAACATGGCTGCCAGCTATGAATTGGACCCTAAGGGGAAATGCATACAAAGATATCATGGAAAACCATTGAATGGATTCAATTTAAACAATGCTTAAATGAAACTTGTGAGATTTTGACCAAGCTTGTTACTTTGGTGCTGACCTTCTTCCGACATGGCCACCAGTAGCAAAACTTAGTTTATCATTGGAACCAGTGGGAAATGCATAAAAAGATCTTCTCCTCTGAAACTGCTTGAACAATTTCAGTAGAATTTTGATATGATAGTCCTTATGTTACCCTCTTCAAAGTGTTATGTTTAATAGCTGCCAGCAGGGAACGTAGATTAACATCGGCCCCGCTTAAGTTTGGAAACTGCATTCAAAAATCTTCTCTGAAACTGCTTGAACAATTTTAATTAAATTTATAAAAAGTTTCTGATTTTAATGTGCATACACAACCATAGATGGACCATCAATTGGGAATTATAGTGCTGCAGAACCCAGGTGAGCGTTACAGGCTCTTGAGAGCGTCTTATTTATGTTATAGACCGCTCTGGTTGCTCACAATCGTGCTGTATGTGAACCTACATAACAATTTGAGACATTGTACAATCATTGACTTTTAATGAGGTCTACTCATGACTATACGAACCTGGTCACGATTGGTTGACCGAGGTCAGCGGCTGAGGTTAACGAATCCTTGACCAGGTCCATATAGTCATGAGTAGACAAAATGAAAAGTCAATAATGCTTTATTAAATGTAATAAGGAATTTTGAATTTTGTAATTTGCTAGAACAGTTTTTATTACTTGTCCCCGGACGGTAAGTAAAAAAGTAAAAATCCCATCACCATAAAACAGTATATTATTATTATATATTCGACAAAACATAGTTTTTAAATTTCATTGTAGAAAACGATTTATACCAGGTGTAATAACGATCAAACTTCTGTTCAATACCTGCACGCCATATATATTTTTAATTTTTTTCTTTCTCATTTGAAACTTTGACAACACAACAATTTCAATGCTGTGGATCGCATTTTATTCCCTTCTCAGATTTTTGCTTGTTAATATGAACGGTAGTTTTTCTAGTATTGGTTAAATCCCTCTGTGTTTCTCCATCTGTTTCGAAACGTTCTTCCGTGTTTATGCAACAGATGTCACAAAGACGAATGTTAGTAACAACGCGAAATTTGATTGGATGTTTGGTAATGAAATGAAGTCTCCGGTTGGTCACGTAAAAATCCCGAGAGGTCTACTCACTCTGAGGTACAAGTAAGGAAAGGCTCGACCAATCAGCGAAAAGCAAAATTCCTAATCATTTAATAAAATCAATTTACAAAGCTGTTCCGTAAAATGTTCGAAAATAATTACATTTTATTATCTTTCCAGGTATGGGGATTGCTTGGACACTAGAAAGTGATACCACTGATGATGAAGGTGCAAAGAAATGCAAGTCGACTGTCCCTTTTAGTACATTTCAAAACAGTAATATAAAAAAAATATTTTGATTTTCACATTAACCTTCAGTTTTGTTATAGTGTTGAAAACATGAGATATGTAAGAGATATTTAATATGACATCTTTGTTATAAAGAAGGTACATGTATGTTCTTTGCAATAGCGTAAAGCTGCAAATGCAGATCACAAAATAAACAAACAATAAAAGTGTCTTTCTGCCTTGTATTGCTTGTGTTTTATCATGCATAAATGTGTACTTGTTCTTGAGAGAATATCTGACACTTTCATACTTTCAGATTTTTAAAAAGAAAACTTGCATACAGAGATTAAGGCCGCATATCAATGGACGGATTTATTAGACCTGTACAGTTCCAATGGGGCGGAAAAATTATGTATCAATGGGGCGAAAAAAAAATATGTATCAATGGGGCGAAAACAAAATATGTATCGGTGGGGGGATATTTACAAAAAAGATTTTACTATTGGAAATATTTGCAAATTAAATAATAATCAAGTTACAGTGATATGCTAAGACTGTTGTTAAACTGCATTACTGGCGTTGGACTTAGTTTAAATCTTGGAAGAATATGCTTAGAATTCGAAGTAGCAGCACTCAATGCTTTTCGGTCTTTCTTCCACAATGCCGCCATAAGTTTTTGTTGCTTTCATCCTGGAAAAAGCTGGTATAGTAAGACTTGTCTGAGATGAAAATCTACCTTGCGTTTTATAGAAATTTACCGTTTTTATCAAAATTCTAACCCCATAAAGATATTTAGGCTTCATTCCGTGTATTGCACTCGGTAGATGTCCTTGGTACTGGATTTGGCCTCCTACTTCGATATTTTTTTGGTAATGAGTTCTTCTTTTTTTTACTACTTTTGGATTATGACTTTCCATATTATTTGAATCAGATGCTGCTGATGAGAGGTTACTCCTTGAAACACGCGTACAGCATAACGAAATTTACCGTATTTTATGCAACCTCGGTATTTTTGTATAAAGAAAAATTCAAAAACTTGGTCTTTTGGTTACAAGTATCGTGCGCGAACAGACTTGATGTAATTACGTTATCGTGATTTCGACTCGAAACTGGACTTTTACAGTACTGAAAAATTTTACTGATCTAGAGACTGGACTTTTTTACACTACTGTACAATTTTTGTCATTGTTTTATGCGATAAATCTTATAAATTATTTTAACATATAACTGATGTAATTTCAGCCATTTTGGAAACAGGTAAATCCGCCCCATTGATACATATTTTTCCGCCCCATTGTTACACATTTCCCCGCCCCATTGATATTTTGATCCGCCCATCGTGCATCGCCCGAGATTAACTAGAACGTATGAATTTCAGACATCTCAGGTTCGAAATAACGGACGGAATAATATCATTTCAGTTACAGTTTAGAAAACGTAGTCATTCACGAAAAAAAAAAACAAAAAAAAACTGCTTTCAATTCGTCACTAGCAATTAAAACAGAATCAAGCTTATACGTGATTGGTTCATATCAATATGACGAAAACGACTATACTAGACCGTCAAAGTATAAATAAGTTTGTTCTGATAAACGACATGTGTCCTACAAATTTATATACGAATAAATAACACACAAAACATCAGGTATTCTTTGCTTTGGATACAGTACTAAACTGTCGCACTTGAATATTTTTACATAAACAATAGGTCGCACTTACATGAGCCTGTCGCGCCTACATCAGCCATTTCTCGGTATTTAGGTTAAAAACCAGATATCTTGGCAGACGTCTGCGGAAATCAAACTGTTTGAACGATTTATGTATCCATTGTATATAAGCTGTGTTATATTCATATTTTGTGACAGGAAAATGTGAAATTGTAAAGTAATTAACCATTTAGAAGATTTGTTTATATTCACATATTGAACATACTTTCTATGTCAATGTTGTAACGGTTGGTTAGCTCTACAATTTACCCATATTCTACCTTTAATTACAGAAGTTGAAAATAATTAAAATAGAACTTCTTCCCTTTATTCCACTATTATCGTCATACCGGATGTTTATTTTGTCTGAATATACGCACAATACATCTGATTACAGTAGTCACAGTCGCGGGTTACATCAACCACCAAATTTCTCGAGCCGCACTTGGGAAGCAGTGTTGATGACTAAATATCAATTATATGTCCGACCAATGAGAGTTAAATATTCTTGCAACTTGTTCTGTCTAACAAATCAACGCGCACATCAAACCTGGAAACTTTAAATGTTCTTTGTGACGTATTCATGTTTAAATGTTTAAAATCTTAAAGTCTGTCCCACTTCCTTTAGATAATGGAAATCTTACGATTTAAGCTTTATTATAACACCAATCGTTATCATATTTGGTATGTAAATCAAGAATGACCATACATAACTGAAAAATGTTGAATTCGCCGTTTACGACATGCACAAAAGTCTGCAGTCATTTGCATTTTCACAATCTTTTTCAAACGGGTAAAAATTTCTAAGTGATGGATTGTCCTATTTTAAGGGTGACCAAGTAACTTGATAAAATAGATGACCCGAGATGACCTACCTATTAATAGCAAGGTGTACTCGTTCGGGGTTAACATTTGTAATCCATGGACACGTTGTTTATTAACACCAAATAGAAATTAGCAGTACATTAACGATTTCTCACAAATATTTCTTTTGCAATTAATGCATGCATATTTCAGTTACATGTTTGGGTATTTTGTTGAATTATTTCATTTACGGGTATGCTTTTTCTTTAATTAAAAAGGGGGGGGGGGGGTCCAAGCACATGGTAAAAGCCAAAGTGAGACTTGTTTATCATCTGACTTCGGGTAATACCTGCCAATACCTATTTTAGAATGGTCCAGTCTTCTCGATAATAGTGCGCCGAAAATATTATCCCTTTAAAAGCATGGAGCAATTTTAAAAAGTATTTTTTCTTTGTATATCTATTGGAAATCATCAAATTAAAAAATGGTTTCAGAAGTGTACAATATTTTTACACAACCATGCAAAATGCAGTGCCGAAATATGCAATATTAAAGTCAGCAGAAGAGAATTTCCATTATCTAAAGGTAGTGAAACAGACTTTAGTGGTTAATAGAATGCATGGCAAGATCACAAATCTCTGAAATGTCAAGCAACGCAAATTTAAACATAATCCGGTTTGGTTGTAAAAAGATAATATGCATCTTGTTAATTTCTCATATATAAGCATCGAAAACGTGCAATCATTTGAACAATAAAGCATTAAAAAATTAAAAAATGAAAAAAAAAATAAAAAAAAAGTATAATCCAGTGATGATCAATGAATTCCGCAAAAATTATCAATAAAGGCTAAACTAGCCACAGAAGTAATTTTGTAATTGGTTTATGAGTGAGAAAATAAATCCATAAGAGAAAACTTGTTTGTTATTCATAAAATCAAACAACAGAAAGATGAATAAATAAATAGATAAATGAATTAAAATAAGTAAAAAGGCTATTATCGGCATAAGTCGTCCAAAAATTAGAAGTGAGATTTGATATTTAGGCACCTTCCATTCTTTTTTTTTACATAGTAGTTACTATGTGAAAAATATCTTTGATCATTGTGGGATGTCAAATATATGGTTAACACATGATATAGACAAGTTGACAATCATTCGTATAAAACAGTCTCTCGTTGACCAATTTACACAAAATTGTTTGTCTGAAATTAACCAATCTCCGAAATGCCTTTGCTATAGGATTTTCAAATCAGATGTAAATTTTGAAAACTATATTTCTAAACTAAATGCTGGAAATTTATTTACACTTTGCCGTTTCAGATGTGGTAATCGGAATCGGGAAGATGGCAGAATATCCCCAGACAAGAGAGATTCTGTCATCTTTGCGATTGTAATGCAATAGGCGATGAGTACCATTATATCATGGAATGTAAAGCATTTAACTCTGAGAGAACAAAATATTACCAAATTTTTGCAATCAAAGACCAAACACTTATAAATTCAGTCAATTTTTTAATTCGAAAAATATTGTAGTGCTAGAAAAACTATGCAGATTTATAAAAATTGTTAACTCAAAAATTGTACCTCCTGGTTGAAAAAAATGTATATTTTATTTGTGTTTTTGTTGTATACATGCATTGTATTACTTGTATTGTTTATATTGTATCTCTGTAACTATGTATTTAGTTTATGAGAAATAAAGTTCAGTTCAGTTTCAGTACTTTATAATGTTAAAGAAGAATGGGAGGTGTTGAAGTATCGAATCTAACCTTTTTTTTACAATGGTCTTTAAGTAGCAAAAACATTCATATCCAACCAGAGAATAGGATCTTTTGTTGATATCAGATGAACGTTCTTTTGATAGAAAAATTTCATACATTAGTGCAGAATTTTGTCATACTGGTGTAAGTTGTTGAACGACAATCAAAATAAACTGTCTTCTAGTATTTACAAATTAGCATATTTTAATTATTCTGTAAATAATTATGAGTTTTCTTGGATAAAAAATATAGAGACTATTTTAAATCATACAGGTATGACGAATATTTTTCAACTTTAAAATGGAAACTTTGATCAATGGTTGGTTTCAAATGTGAAATTACGATTAACTGATCAGTTTAAACAAACATGGAACGAGAGTATCCAAAACTCACCGAAGTGTTTAAATTACAGAATATTTAAAGAAAACGTAAAATTTGAAAGTTACTTTGATATCCTTGATGATAAAGACGCTTTCACTCTCTGCAGGTTTAGGACATTAAACCATTCGTTACCAATTGAAAGAGGGAGATGGTTAAACCTAGATAGAAGCGAAAGATTATGTGACCTCTGTAATAATGAGATTGGTGATGAATATCATTACATTATGAAATGTCCTAGACTTGCAGACGAGAGAAAGCAGTACTTATCCAGTTATTATTATAACAGACCAAACACTTTAAAATTCGGCTTATTATTTAACACTCATAAAATATCAGTATTAAAAAGGTTGTGTAAATTTATAAAATTGATATCAGTATGTTTGTCCTCCAAGTTAATTTTCAAATCTAGTTTTGTAAGTGAAATCAAGATACTTGTACTGAAATTTTTTGTTTTTATTTGCTTGTGTTTGTATTTGTGAACTTTATATTGTATTATGATTCTTACTTATGTATTCTCTATACCTTTGTAAATTGGTTTTGAGAGAAATAAAGTAAAGTAAAAAAAAAAAGATAAAGTAAAAAGATACAAAAGATATGGAGTAAATGCACATGAGACAAAGTCACTACACAAGCAGCGGAACAACGTTTTTATTGTTGTTCTCCATCTTAGAGTCACCATGAGACTTTCATCAATAAAGTTTGCTTACACCTCATTGTGTGTATTTTACTCTTAGAAACATTAAATGAGCTGGTAACAATTTCAGCTGTGTTGCTCGACAAAACGACTTACAGAAAACAATCAAAACATACAAAAAAAAAAAAAAAAAAAAACAAAAAAAGAAAAAAAAACAAGAAAATAAAACTCACAGGGCTTATCCAGTCAATTGCAAAAAAACGCATCCACACTTTTAGTTTATCATATAAAATAAAAACCAAGTACAAATTTTACAGACAAAATGTTTGTATCATATCATCAACAGTTTCTAAAGAAATTAGAATTTCCATTGGAGTCCATTGTAAGTCAAACTCTTCACGGCTGCGTAGACTAAGTCTAACAGATTTGTGACTCCATGGTGACTTCAAGATGAAGAACAACAACGAAAGCGTTGTCCCATTGCTTTGTTTTACAATGTAATTGTAGAGACGTTGTCTCTTGTAAATTGACTCCATATTCTTTTATTGCTTATTAAAGAGAATATTTCGGTATCATTATTTCAACTTTTAGACTTTATGTTTACGAGACATGTAAAAAAATAAAAGTTAAGTACGGATAACGCAAAGAGAGGCATAACTTAATGTTGTATAACAAATAAAGCTTATTAGATTACTGTAGAAACAAATGACAGGAAGGGCAATGATGTTTACTTTTAAATATTTTCAGACAATGAAAACAACCGGAATTATATTAGCATTGGTTTATTTACACATAAACGTATCATTTTGCTGGTTTTTTGAAAGTCCAGAACACCCTACACGGCGGGAGGAAGAGGTAAGTCAAAGGAAAGAATCAATTGCATTTTTATAATTTTTATTTACTTGTCGGTTTACTTTCGACAGTTTCCTATAGAACATGGGCATACAAATACCCTTGCAAAAGAGAGAAAGGGATAATTCAAAAAAAAAAAAAAAAAAAAAAACTTCAGAAACGACAATATTGAATGAGTTGTGAAATGTAGACAGTTTATAGATAACTAAAAATTCAGTTTTAATGAGGGTTACACATGTAACAAAATTACCGAACATGATTGCCAGAAGCCGAAACTTAAAAAAACAGGTCCAAAACCAGTAGAAAAATGGTTAACCTCAATGTCCTAACTTGTAATGGGCATTTCAAAAGAAATGGTGGCTGAAATGAAATAAAAAGGATACCAAGAAACACATGCAATGGCTGAAAAATACAATTATATGCCAAAATTTATCAAGGAACTGCAAAAGAAAGAAAACAAATAAAAGATTAAAGACAAACGTAAACAACGATAGGAACTTAGGACAGCCGGACTTGGTTCCGGCACTAGCAAAAGCCAGCGGTAGGGTTGAACCGGTTTACGGGTACCTAAACTCCCCCTTTTCTGTTCCGTTTCCCTATAGTATAATAAACATACGTATAAAACCCACTATAGATAAACTACTAACTCCGTCACCACAAACTTGAAAAAGAAATGGGACAAAACAAAAGTTTGAAAAATTGGTCGAAGAGTGATCGTCACTAAACTGCCGGCTAGCCCAAGAAGCCTAGTCTGTTGATAAAACACTGCCGCACAACGGAAGAAAAATCGATTCAAAACTTCCAGAAGAATATAGTGAAGGATAATCATGTCGGCGATGGACATTTGCGCAAAAAGGTAGGACATTTGCGCAAAAAAATGAGGACATTTGCGCAAACGAAAAGAGGACATTTGCGCAAACGATAAGTGGACATTTGCGCAAACGATAACTGACTTCTGTTTTAATAATTTTTACCCAATTGCGCTACTTCTTTATTCAGTATATTTTTTATTCATATGTTCTCTTCTGTAGGCATTAGCTGGACCTTTTCCGTTGTCCCTGCAAACCAAGGGGAGGCTGAAGTAGGATTCTGAGCAGGATGTAGTTTGTAGTTCGTAAAAAAAGTCTCTAGTCTCTATAGTTCTAGTGCTTTAGTTTTGTGGCGTTCTTGTTCATTTTTGTGTTGTCTTTTTCATACTGTCTCAATTCGTGTTGCTGTGAATTGCCGTGATGTTGGATTTATGATTTTAGAATTTCTCCTTTCCTTTTCTTGCTTTAGTATTCGTTTCAGATGTATCTCTAAAATATAAGGCGTAAAACTAGCACAAAACTAGTACCATTTATAGTTTCAAAATCTATTTACAGGTCTCTTCTTACTTTGAATATGTGACCTATGGTGGTAATTTTGAGGCGCAGTCGTGATATTTCATCATTGCTGTATTTGCGACAGGTTTCCAAAAGACTTTTAACTTTTTCCTTTTCAATTCTAGGAATTACAGGCTGATCATTGATGTATCTTATTTTGATGAAGCTCACAGGCTGTTGTTCAAAAATGGTTTCCAAAAAACAAATCTTTTATAAATATTTCGATACTTGCTTTATAAAGGTAATTTGCACAAATAAGCTTTTAACTAACAACATGTAACTAAAAATCATTTGCGCATCGTCCACTTTTCCTTTGCGCAACTGCCCACTTTCCATTTGCGCAAATGTCCTTCTGTTTTTCAGGTAAATTTGCGCAAATGTCCATCGCCCAATCATGTAAACCGAATTTCAGTGCGATGTGTGAAGACCACGTGTGATATTTTTATTTTTAATTTGTTCTATGATATTCGCAATTTTGCAACTGGAGCAGCATATATACTTATGAGAAAAAATATTAACGTTTACATTGATATTAACTTATTTGTGTCGGGGAGTATTGATGTACCGTATGGTGTATTTGTCCGTGAAACCATCCACATCTTTCATGATTATTTAAAAAAATTGAACCATGAGAAATCTGTTACTAGAACAGGCATTTCAGCACTTCCGTGTCCACACCGTACAACCGCTTTGTATCATTTTGATCATCGACCGATTGATACGATCATCGATGTTTGTTTACATGCAGAGAAGTGAAACAGGGGTGTGAAGATTTTTTATATTTAATGCCATTTTATGCAGAACCATGCATTGATTTGGATGTTAAAATGAAGATTATAAATCACATTATGAAAAGAACAAATTACCTTCTTATCTCATGTACATTTCGGAGGACTTTGAATCAATTTATACTGAAAATCTTGAAAAAAAAACACATCATGAAATTCAATCACTTATTCCACAGACCTTGGTATTTAACAAAGTAATTTTTAACATCAGCATTAAAGATGCATCTCTTACCTTTCTTTTGATATATTCAAATGTTAGTTGTTTTTGTGTAATTTGGTTTTACTCAACATTACATGCGAAAAATAGGATACGATCTTCGGCCGATTCATTTTATTGAATGACACGATCCTCAGCAGAGATCAGTTACGATCAACGGCTGTGTTATGATATATTTAAGAGGACAAAACGCATTTCAAAACGTTATTTAGATATAAAAAAAGGTTAATTTACAAAAAATATAATGCTCTGTGATAGTAAATAAAAAATGCCTAGGGAGCATCTATATCTTACATTCGATTGAAACTGATTAAATTCATATGGGTGATACATGACTAGACCTAAACAAGCCTGGGAAATCAAAAGTAAACAGCAGCTCAACTGTGAACGACAAAAAAGTTCGTTTACTGAATTATTTCTGGGGCGTAAAGGTAATAGTTTTTATGAGAATAATCGTGCTTTAGAGTACAGACAGGGATGGTAA
Organism: Modiolus philippinarum; assembly: GCA_002080025.1. Taxonomy (NCBI): domain Eukaryota; kingdom Metazoa; phylum Mollusca; class Bivalvia; order Mytilida; family Modiolidae; genus Modiolus; species Modiolus philippinarum. Next base: position 36,766 of record MJUU01048054.1, on the reverse strand, counting down.
AATGCATGGCATATAACAAAGCGGTATATAGATTCATGTTGTAAAATTTTTAGAGATGTACAGCTGACATTTTGTGGGATTGGATGAGCTGTAAGAATACAACTTACGGTTTCGGACTTTGTTTTAGTATATACAGTTTAAATTTTGGCTGAATAATGAGCATTCATCATCTTTTCAGTAAATGACTTTCGATTTTCATCATGTGACGTGACCTCGCTTACAAATTGTATGTTCAAAAATACACAGGGCACAAAGATCCATATTCCACACATCTGTGTTATTCCACGGCTGTTAAATGCTTCTTTTTAATTTGTTTATTTGTTAAATGTTATGAACCAAGTTTGGATCATAGCATGCAAAGAAAAATTATGATCAACATCTTTCCATGTAATTTTGAACGGGCAAGTCAAAGAGAATGTTTTCTTGATGCTAAGACATGACAGTAAAATACCGAAGAATTAAATGAACAAAAATCAAAGTCGCAGTACAGAGCAAAGAAAGTAAGAACCGAACTATCAGTCTAAAAAAAGAATAATCCAAAGGCAATGAATACAGCTGAAACACAAAGATACAAAGACACCACACAAGTACATCGGGAAACGAATACCGAAGCAAGAAAATGAAAGTGAAAATTCTAAAATCATAAATCCAACATCACGGCAATTCAAAGCAACACGAATTGAGACAGTATGACAAAGACAAAACAAATAAACAAAAATGATCAAGAACGCCACAAAACTAAAGCACCAGCAGTGTGAACCCCTATAAAAACTAAGCATCATCAGGTGCTCCGGAAGGGTAAGCATATGGCACCCATCACACAGCCAGCTAAAATATAGTGTTGAAAGATCTGTTTGGTGGCTGATTGGTAAATATCATTTTCTAACCCGTAGACAAAACCAATTAAAATCCATGGTTCGTTTTACTTCTCTAACCCTCAAACAGAACCATGGTAAAAGTTTGAAAAGCTTTAATGAATCTATCAAGTATTCAGACAATAACAAGGACAAATCCGTAGCACAAACATCATCAATGGAGACAAAACTAAAAGTTTAAAGTGTGATATACAAGACAACACAAAAAACTAAAGCACTGACAGTATGAAGTCCCACTGAAAACCCGGAGTATCATCAGGTGTTCCGGAAGGGTAAGCATGATCTGCTCCACGCCTGGAACCCGTCACACTGCCAGTGAAAAGTCCGGTTTTGTCACAGTCGGTGTTAGTCAGTCCGGTAACAAACTCTGGATCTACCCAAAAATATCTGTTCTCATTTGTGAAACAGAAACATTGTAATGGTCTGTCAAATCGTGGTGACAACCGTAAAACTTCTGTAGTGATAATTGCAACAGTGACTGAACATACCCTTGATGTATAAGTTTTTGAGACAGTAATTTCGCTCTGTTGACAAAATCGCTGTACAAACTACAGGCACGGCAATAACAAATGAGTTGTGAAATGTACACGCCATATGCCGGAGAAGTGGGAATATCACTGCTCAAAAAGATCACTATTGGAAAGTCGAAATCATCACGCACATAAAAAATATGGAGACATACATACATACAGATGAACAGCACAGACCCAATTTTAAAACCTTGGGTGAGATCTGATACACCAGTAGAATTAGCATCTCCTGCTTCTTATAGGACACTCACTGTGTTGAACATGTCAAATCCGGTTGTGAGGTCAAATCGAGTAGAGGAAACAACATTCTTTAGCTGTTAAAGGGAAAATTTGACACAAGCTATATCTACATTTAAAACGATTTTCATCTTAGAATTGGAATTGTACCCCATTTTTAGGGAATTGGACCCTAACTTTGCCACAACAGTCCTTTGGTGGCCGTGCAAAAAGGTGTTTTTATATTCGCTCTATATCTAATATGGCTGCAAGCGTGGAACATAGATAAACATTGGAATTATGGAAAAACACATTCAAAGATCTTCTCTGAAACTGCTAGACCAATTGGAGCAAAACTTGGCCATAACGGTGATTTGGTAGTCCTAGCAAAACAAAATGCTTTTATTCAGCCCTGTGTAAAGATGGTGCCAGCGGGGTAACAAATTTTAGCATTTGACCCTATGGGATAATACTTTCAATGATTCTTTCATGTTAAACTAGAGTTATTGTGGCCTAGTGAGTCATGGATCCCCAACTCGACCTCTTCGCGAATTTCCTAAAAAAAAAAAAAAGAACCTGAAAAAAGGAATTAATGGAAGAAAATAAATAGTGCACATCCAAAATATGTTATTAAGCTCCTGCGTAAGTCATAAAATTCCAATCAATGGTTTAAGAGGAGGAGTGAAAGCCAGCTTTTGGCACTGCGCTAAAATAACAACGTGTAAGACATGACAAAAAAACGGAAATATTGGAATACAAAATACATAGAGCAAATTTATAACATGTAACTAAGGTCTTTCACAAGTTTCATGAAATTCTTACCAGTGGTTAAGGGGGAGTACGGGAAACCAAGTGGTCCCCATATGGTTTGCATTGAGTTACAATGATAAAGTCCAAAACATGTCAAAAATCTGAAAAAAGTATTTATTGGAAAACAAAATGCATAGTCTTTATCTACAATATGTGATGAAGCTCCTGCATAAGTTGAAAGAAATTCCAATTATTGCTTTAGGAGAAGAGGATACCACATTTTTGAAGCCGAACAGACATTAGGACATCATGAACATTATGTGCGTTCCGCAAATCGGGGCTATAAAAAGGTTTGTTTATAGGCGCTTATTCCAAAATGGCCACCAGCAGGAAACATAGTTTAACATTGGGGCTTATGGAAACACTTTGAAAGATCTTCTCCCCTGAATTTTCTTGGTCATTTGGGCCCAGACTTGATCTTAGGATTGTTCCCTGTAAAAAGGGCTCCTTTCAGGTTTTCACCTATTCCAAGGTTCCTGCTATTGATCTCATGCTTGAAAAAATTTAAGAGATCTTCTCTTATAGATGAGAAACTTCTACTTTTGTATTTTAGGTTTATTAAAATGTATACCAAATATTCAGTACATGATGTACTGTTGAATCATTGACAGATGAAAACAATTGAACATTGGATCCTCTTTGAGCCAAGGGAGCGATACAGGCTCTTAGCCTCTTGTTTAGATTTCCCATTGTTTTGCCTTAATTTATCTGCACTGACGATACATAAGTTGTCAAAACGACCATCTGTAGAACTGGATACAATCAGATATTGTATTATTTCAATGCCGGTAGGTAAACCGATTACAGGAAAGCGCACACATCAAGCAAAAAAGTAAATGACATGGAAGGACGGAAAAATCGGCAAAGCCCGACTCAAGCATTTGCATCTTAGTTGTTGAAAGTATTTAGGCTAAAATGAGAAAAAAAATCCAAGCTTAAGGAGCAATTAGATGGTCATGTGAACAGAATGTGTGAATTGATTTTTGAATTTTTAGTCTTTTTTCCTTTTCATACTTAAATCCCTGAATCATGTATTTCTTGTATAAACATAAACCAATTATTGATTTTATTTTTGTATGTGCCTTTCTATTTTAATATAGAATTTGTTTTGTATAAATAATATGTATGGGAACGAACTACATAACTTTGAAAAACTTGTGCCCAATCCCTTTTGTTATATTAGATAATAAAATTATTATAAACTTTACTAACAAAATATCCTTACAGCTCAATAGAAATACGAAGTAAAATTACGACGAAGTTGTAAATCAATGAATGAGCTATAAATGGCTCGGCAAGCCTCTAGAATCAGTTCATAGGGGTAATAACAAAATTACCGAACAGATTTTTCAGGAGGCGAAATTCAAAGGGCAAAAAGACTAATTATGTGCAAAACCAGCAGGAAAAAAATTGTTAATAGCTGTGGTCCTAACTTGGCACAGGTTGTAGGTTTTATGGAGCACCAAACCATTCATGTCATGTGTAGCAATTCAACAACAATAGCTTATGAAAGGTCGTATACATTGAAAAGAAAAGTTCATCCCAGTACGTGAAAAAGAATCTCGAATCACTTCAAACTTGTCGACAAGGGACTGATATCTTTTAAAGAACTATTAAATCTTTTTAGTAAAAGGTGTATTACTTGATCCTGTTAACAAGATATCTTGGAGGTATGGTGTTAATCTAACTTGCAGTTAAGAAGAAGTGGGCTATTCTTGGCTCTTTGAATCTCTGAACTCGTTAAAATCATTGATTGTCAAACTTAATAAATGAAAAGTCAAAAGGTTTGCAGAATTCGGAAAAAAAATCTGAAAAAAAGAAACTTTACGTAGGGTGTCAGAGATTTACAGAAATCTCCATACAGACGCAATTTTTCAACATTTGATGAATCCATCTTAAAAATCAAAGCTCCGATGGAGCTGAAACTCGAAAGCCCTGAAAATCATCATGTGGCAAAACTTTGTAGTAATCCAAAGAACTGCTGCATACGTCTGCATGTATTAAGTTTTTCCGTAATACGTGAAAATAATCGGATTGTGTGATTTCGTATGCTTGTCGATTTCATTGCTATAAATATATATGCACTACACATGTCACAGGTAAACAAATCATCATCGATTACTTTCATCTTTGACAAATTACTGCTCGGCTGACACCTTGATCCGAGACGCAATATAAAAAAAACGAGTAATTTGAATAAACATGCATATTGTTTTGAATTTAATATAACAACGACGTATTCAACTCATTAAAATGAAGAAATATAACTTAAATACACAATGTATACGATTTTGAAAGAAACTTGTGCACTATGTTTTATCGGAAGCACGAAGATCATCTTTTAGAGCTGTTAATAGGTTTGAAGCCTCACGTGATTTTTTCTTGTCATTTTAACAACTCTCCAGCCATTTCATGGCTGTCGAGTTAATTAGGTGCACAGGCTTATATGGTACTCACTATGCTGACATAATTGTAAACAGGTATTCTGAAGATGGTCGGAGGAGGGTCGAGATTACCACAGGCAAAATGTCTGCCACAGATTGATGGCCGGACAGTGGGACAAACGCAGAGTTGCACAATTGAAACCAATATACCCTAAACTTCGTTTTGGACTGGTATAAAAATGAAAATACTGTCATTTGATCGTTTTTGTTACGGCTGTTGACTGTATCGTCACTTAGATAAAGTCTGCTGTTGATCGTTTCATGTATCGGTCGGAGATCGTAGGCTATTTTCATATTGTTGTGTCAAGTATTATAATAATACTTTATACATTAAAATAAAGGTAAAAGATGCATCTTTATTGCTGATGTTGAATAATAACTTGTTAAGTACGAAGTTGTATGGAATAAAGAATTAAAGTTCAAGATCTGAGATTTTGGCGTGATTTTCAGTGTAAATTTGATTTAAAGTCTGCCAAAATGTACATGTTATGCGAAAGTAATTTATTGTTTTCATCAAGTGACTTATAATCATCGTTTTTACATCCAAATCAATTCTTGGTTCTGCTCAGAATGGTGAAAAATATTGAAAATCTTGATACCACTGTTCTATTTCCCTGCACGTAAACAAACATCGATGATCGTATCAATCAGCCGATGATCAAAATGATACTATGCGGTTGTACGGTGTGGTGTCCTTAGCTGATTTTGCTTTCATTAAGATACTATCTGTTATTTGTTGTTGATCAACTTTTACACATATTTTGGTTTATTTGATATGATCTGCATTGAAGTTGTCAAAATGGTCACTTGTAGATATTTTATGTACAATAACTATTTAGGAAGTTGTTGATTTTCACAGTCAAGGCAAAGGCATATTGAAGTATAAGTGTAAGAGATAAAATATTCCGTCCAAGATTTTTAAAGTTAAAACAGCTCTTTTAATCATATATCTAATCTGAATTTTTAAGAAAAATTCTTCATGTTTGTTTGTTTTTCAGCTTGTAAAACACATCCTTTTTAGCTCACCTGGCTATGCCAGGGTGAGCTTTTGTCATCACTATGCGTCCGTAGTCTGTCGTCCGTCGTCTGTCCGTCTGTCAACAATTTCAAAAATCTTCTCCTCTGAAACCACTGGGCCAAATGTAACCAAACTTGACTTGAATCATCACCAGGGTATGACTTCTCAAAATTGTGTTGGCTGGTCAAACAACATGGCCGCCATTGCTAAAAATAGAACATAGGGGTAAATTGCAGTTTTTGGCTAACAACTCGAAAACCGTTACAGATATCAATAATCTGACATGGAATAAAAATGATCAGGATGGCAAGATCTACCTGCCCTGCAATTTGGAAGAAAATCTGAAACCCATCTCGGAGTTATAACCCTTTTTCCGTTTAATTCCAAAATTGTTGCATCTTTTATTTTTTATTTCAAAAATTAACGGATAGAGGTCAAGTGTAAATTGCAGAAATGTTCAGCATATCAAGGTCTACCAACCCTGAAATTTTGAAAAAATGCATAAACCCTTGTAGGGGTTATTGCCCTTTTTTCACCGAATTTTTAAAATTTTCGTATTTTTCATTTTTGTATTTTTGATCGTGAAGATCATCTTTTATTTCTAAAACTATAGAAGATGAAGGTTAAGTGTAAACTGATGAAATGTTTGCCATGCTGTGGCGACTTCAAAACTGATGTTGAAAATTGTTCCTTGACAGCCATTTTCAAAATGGCCGTCAAAAAGGTGGAAAAATTCAACAGTGTCCGAATTCAATGAAATTTGGTTTCCAAATAGATATTGATGTTGTGACTTCAAAACAGGTGTTGAAAATTGTTCGTTGACCGCCATTTTCAAAATGGCCGCCAAAAAAGGCGGGAAAATTCAACATTGTCCAATTTAAATGACATTTGGTTTCCAAATAGATCTTGATGTTGCAACTTCAAAACTGATGTTAAATATTGTTTGTTGACCGCCATTTTTGAAATGGCCGCCAAAAAGGCGGGAAAATTCAACATTGTCCGATTTCAATGAACTTTGATTTCCAAATAGATATTGATGTTGCGACTTCAAAACCGATGTTGAAAATTGTTTGTTGACTGCCATTTACAAAATGACCTCTCGACTTCAAAACTGGTGTCGAAAGTGGACCTTAGCAAGAACGTTTTTTATGTCAAAAAAAGCCCAACAAAGAAATAAAGTAAAACGTGATCAGACTTTAAATACATTTCAAGATATTGGAGGTGTTCGAGCTACAAAAGTTTGAGAAACTGAAGACCAACTGTATAACTTACAATGTTTCCTCGATTAAGGCAACTGAAAGCCAGGTGAGCGATACAGGCTCCTGGGGGCCTCTGTTTATTCGTTTTATTGCTTCAACTTTTGTCTTTCTGGGTGTGGTTCTTTGAAGTATTGCTATACATATTATGTTTAAAATTCAATTTTTAATAATTTTGACAGCTACAAGAACTAGAAGACTTAAACCAGAATGATTTGGACGATGTTCAGTTGTTTCTTACATATAAGCCATATTTCTTGGAGTATGCCAGACAACAAATGTTACGAAAGAAGGATCAGCCAGCTAAACGGTCACTCCCATATGTACTCAGAAACAGGAAACAAAAATAAAAAGAGGAATACAATAACATTAATTAGGATCAAACAAAAAATATACATTGCCATAAAATAAACTAATTTCCTATCACCTGCGAGTTTTTGTTATAGGCGTAGTCTATATGCCCATTTCTTGACAAAGCTAAATAAAAAACAAAGCTGAGATGCACTTTTGTGAAAGTGAACAATATTTCTTCCGGTATACTGTAGCCAGTTTTCGAATAGAAATATTCATAGTTTAATTGAGTAAGGTGACTTCAAGATGAAGAACAACAATAAGTAACTTGGTTTTCCATGTTATTATGGAGACTTTGTCTCATGTGCATACTCTATATTCCTTCTACGCTCATTATTGTAACATACCACTCTGTATGATAATAAAAAGGACATGTTCACATAAATTCCGCAAGAATTTAGACCGGATGTGTCGACGAGGGTAAGAGATCTTCAGCCATGCAATAGTATATAGTACTTGATATGCTGTTTATTTAATATTCCCAGATTTGGTATATTTAACAAATAATTATGCCTCTATCTTTGTGTTAATTCACATTCTAGATTTGTATGATTATAAGGAATGATTCAGATACCCAATTCATATTTTGATCGGTTTAGATAAAAAATAATTGAATCGTTGAAAAGGCTTGTGAACTTGACGTGTGGATACGTACTTACAAAAAAAAAAAAAAAAAAAAAAAAAAAAAAAAAAAGAACACCATACGTGTAAATCTAATATGGAATTGTTTAACCAACTTCAAACTGCCCAAAAGACAAACCTTGAAACTATTTTATTTTTGCTTAATTCTTTTCAAACAATATACCGAAGTCACTGTACATTTGGTTTTATGCATTTGGCCAACTTTGACAGCTTATGTCTCTTCAGTGCAAGTAAAAGCGACTTTCAACATGGAATAATGTTAAATGATCGTTTAGTTATTATCCTCCCAAGTAATGTAAGAATAAAAATAAACAGTATATTTCCTCTCTGAGGAGAAACATCTGTAAAATAAAAAAAATCAGAAAACTGACCAAAGGTGCGAAAGCCGAGTTGCGAATATTTGAGTAGTATATGGGCACCGTTCAAGTCGTATTTGAGGTGGATTAGGTGGATTACGGAAGTGACGTTACCGGAAGTAACGTGACCAGAAGTATGACGTCACCGGAAGTCACGTGACCGGAAGTGTGACGTCACCTCCCGGAAATGACGTCAACCGGAAGTTTGACGTCATCGGAAGTGACGACACTCTAAGCGGACCAATGAGAGCGTTTCCTCCAGATTTGAAATTCAAATATTCAAAATGGACCAATGGGAGCGTTGCGCGCCCGATTTCAAATCGTATCAAGTTTGAACGGACCAATGGGAATCTTTCCCACCGGTATGAAAGTATAACTTTTTAGCTTTTTACTGCGTAAAAAAGGGGGGTGAACTGTGCCCATTACTACTAATGTTTTTCTCGATTTCCAGAGTTATCGTTCGTTTCCCGTACAAAGTATATATCAATATGGGGTATCTTTGAGCTCCTACAGCGATTGGTGAAGGTTTCAAGTCTCTATCTCTTACCGTTTGGAAGATAGGGGTACCCGAAAATTCGGGAATGGCCCAAAATGCGATTTTTTCTTAGTAAAATACTATACACATGTTATATATGTTTTCGGGGTAACTTTGTCATTCTTAATCGAATGGTGACATGTATTAAGCCCTATCTCTTATATTTGGGGTGCTAAGAGGGGTCCAAAATTTCGGGAATGGCCCAAATTTTTATTTTTCCAAAGTCAAGTACTATAGCGATGTTATATATGTATTCGGAGTAACTTTTGAATTCTAAAGCGATTGGTGACATTCGTGAGGTCGTATCTCTAATAATATGGGTGCTAAGAGAGGTCCAAAATTTTGACAAGGGGGTCATTTTGGTGAATTCTAACAAAGGGGCACTCTGCGTTTATCCAGGCTTGTGACTGGCTATCTTAAAGGATAGGCCGCATTACCCCATCCCCCCTTTTCTTCTGTGACTTTACATCGAGTCGTTGCTGTCTTCGATTGATGGTGGTTCGAATCCGTCCAATACGTCATCTAACAGATATTTTCTTTTCTTCACTGCATATTGCCAAGATTCCCTGGTTTCGTAGTCTCCTTCATCTCTTAAACGTTTGGCCGTATCTCTGATCTTTTTGTGAATTGGATCTTTGTTGAAATCCTGCATCAGGACCACCGTTTCCAGGTATTGATTTCTCATATGGTCTCTAAAAAGTTGTAGTTAATTAATTATTGCTGTTTATTATTTTGTATTGTGTATGTGTTGATAACAATCCTATAGTTTGGATTTTATATCAATAAAATATTCTGATTCTGATTCTGATTCTAAAAATGTCTTCATATGCGGCTAAACGAGCCTTTCTGAGTCGTGTCCTTCTTCCATCAACTCTTCCACTTTCTTGTTGTATTCTGGTTCGAGTTTGTCAAATGTTTGATTCACTATCAGCTTCCATGGAGACTCTTGGTCATCTTCATCGTCAGTGCTTTCGTCCGCGGACTCTTCTGGCGTATTAGAGTCGTTACTTTCCTCGTTGCTATATACAGATTCGTCAGAGTTATTGCTTTCTTCTGATACGTTGGACTCTGTATCCGATTCAGTTGGCGAAGTATCTTCCATGTCGTGTTTCTGATTCTTGTGGCGAACAAGATTGAAGTGACGATTGGTCGTATATTCACAAAGGTCGCAGTGATACATTATAGACGTCTTCCCCTCTCTGGATTCGAAGTACGAATGACGATATTTTACAGAACAAAGCTTTAAATACGGTCAGATTGGTAATGTCGCTGCTCGCGTGCTCGTTTCACTGCTCGTGTGCTCATTTCGCTGCTCGTGCTGCTCGCGTGCTCATCTCGGTAATATTGCTGTTGCTGCTGGGTGGTGTGGGATATTGCTGCTGCTAATGTACTATCAGTGTTGACCTTTGGCCTCGCCACATATGGTCTCGTCTTTAGTTTTGGTCTCGCCTATTCAAGTGCTTATGTACAAATATTTGATTGGTTCGTATTTGTCGAGGTGCCCGTCGAGGTGCTGTTGAGGTGCTTCTGTAGTAAAACTATATTAATGCCTTCGTATTGGTCGAGGTGCAGTCGAGGTGTTAATGTACTATCAGTGTTGACCTCTTGGCCTCGCCACATATGTTCTCGCCTTTAGTTTTGGTCTCGCCTTTAGTTTTGGTCTCGCCTATTCAAGTGCTTATGTACTAATATTTGATTGGTTCGTATTTGTCGAGGTGCTACTGTATTACTACTATACATTATGGGTTCGTATTTGTCGAGGTGCTACTGTATTAATACTATACATTATGGGTTCGTATATGTCGAGGTGCTTTGTTATTCCTATTATATATCATGGATTCGTATTTTGTCGAGGTGCTTTTTTATTCCTATTATATACTATGGGTTCGTATTGGTTGAGGTGCTTTTGAAATAATACTATATATTATAGGTTCGTATTTGTCGAGGTGCTATTAAATTAATACTATATATCACGGGTTCGTATTTGGCGAGGTGCTGTCGAATTGCAGTCGAGGTGTTGAAGTACTCTTAGTGTTTCGGCTTTGGCCTCGCCTTATTTCGGGCTATGTATTGTTCTTTCAAAAATGGCTTCCTTGTTGAAATTTGGTCTCGCCACATGTGTCTCTTTTTCATCTAGGCTTTAGGGCTCGCTTTTATTCTGAACTATATATGAAATGAGATAGATACTGGTTCTTAACCCTAATCAAAACCCTAAACCTAACCAACGTAATTCTTACCTTATTCTTTAGACATTAAACTTAGATCTTAACCTTTTGCTGTTGTGTTGTTAGATAAGCAATAATGTCTTTGTTCAGATATGTTATGACTTACACTATTCAACTCCAACCCTAACCCAAGCTTTTCTTTTGTGTTCTTTTACCCCAATCCTAACTATAATATTTGTGCTTGTCTCTTTTACCAGTGACCTAACCTTAACTTTTAGCCTTATACTTACACTTGTCGTCTTACTTTTTGTATGCATTATTTTGTGTTTTCTCAATTCTTATACATTCGTTTTCTGATTTTGTTGTCTTGTTCACTCCTCCTCTCCCTTTAAGGCCCTCCCATCCTCTCAAATTCCCGAGATGAGCACGCGAGCAGCACGAGCAGCGAAATGAGCACACGAGCAGTGAAAAAGAGCAGCGTTAGCATACCTTTAAACGACTATTTTATAGCTTTTCCCACCACAAGATACAAGGCACTTGTCACCACCACCACTTACCGTTGAATTCCCGAGATGAGCATACGAGCAGCGAAATGAGCACACGAGCAGTGAAAACGAGCAGCAAAATGAACACGTTGACATACCCTTTAACAGCGAATTTATCGCTTTTTCCACCGCATACCGACTGTAGCAGCAGAAGCAGCAGCAGCAATATCCCACACCACCCAGCAGCAGCAGCAATATTACCGAGATGAGCACGCGAGCAGCACGAGCAGCGAAATGAGCACACGAGCAGTGAAACGAGCACGAGAGCAGCGACATTCCCAATCTGACCGTATTTAAAGCTTTGTTCTGTAAAATATCGTCACTCGTACTTCGAATCCAGAGAGAGGAAGACGTCTTTAATGTATCACTGCGACCTTTGTGAATATACGACCAATCGTCACTTCAATCTTGTTCGCCACAAGAATCAGAAACACGACATGGAAGATACTTCGACAACTGAATCGGATACAGAGTCCAATGTATTAGAAGAAAGAAATAACTCTGACGAATCTGTATATAGCAACGAGGAAAGTAACGACTCTAATACGCCAGAAGAGTCCGCGGACGAAAGCACTGACGATGAAGATGACCAAGAGTCTCCATGGAAGCTGATAGTGAATTAAACATTTGACAAACTCGAACCAGAATACAACAAGAAAGTGGAAGAGTTGATGGAGGAAGGACACGACTCAGAAAAAGCTCGTTTAGCCGCATATGAAGACATGAATAAACTTTTTAGAGACCATATGAGAAATCAATACCTGGAAACGGTGTTCTGGATGCGGGATTTCAACAAAGATCCAATTCACAAAAAGATCAGAGATACGGCCAAACGTTTAAGAGATGAAGAAGACTACGAAACCAGGGAATCTTGGCAATATGCAGTGAAGAAAAGAAAATATCTGTTAGATGACGTATTGGACGGATTCGAACCACCACCAATCGAAGACAGCAACGACTCGATGTAAAGTCACAGAAAAAAGGGGGGATGGGGTAATGCGGCCTATCCTTTAAGATAGCCAGTCACAAGCCTGGATAAACGCAGAGTGCCCCTTTGTTAGAATTCACCAAAATGACCCCCTTGTCGAAATTTTTGACCCCTCTTAGCACCCATATTATTAGAGATACGACCTCACGAATGTCACCAATCGCTTTAGAATTCCAAAGTTACCCCGAATACATACTGCGTAAAAAAGGGGGGTGAACTGTGCCCATTACTACTAATGTTTTTCTCGATTTCTAGAGTTATCGTTCGTTTCCCGTACAAAGTATATATCAATATGTGGTATCTTCGAGCTCCTTCAGCGATTGGTGAAGGTTTCAAGTCTCTATCTCTTACCGTTTGGAAGATAGGGGTACCCGAAAATTCGGGAATGGCCCAAAATGCGATTTTTTCTTAGTAAAATACTATACACATGTTATATATGTTTTCGGGGTAACTTTGTCATTCTAAATCGAATGGTGACTTGTATTAAGCCCTATCTCTAATATTTGGGGTGCTAAGAGGGGTCCAAAATTTCGGGAATGGCCCAAATTTTAATTTTTCCAAAGTCAAGTACTATAGCGATGTTATATATGTATTCGGGGTAACTTTGGAATTCTAAAGCGATTGGTGACATTCGTGAGGTCGTATCTCTAATAATATGGGTGCTAAGAGGGGTCCAAAATTTTGACAAGGGGGTCATTTTGGTGAATTCTAACAAAGGGGCACTCTGCGTTTATCCAGGCTTGTGACTGGCTATCTTAAAGGATAGGCCGCATTACCCCATCCCCCTTTTCTTCTGTGACTTTACATCAAGTCGTTGCTGTCTTCGATTGGTGGTGGTTCGAATCCGTCCAATACGTCATCTAACAGATATTTTCTTTTCTTCACTGCATATTGCCAAGATTCCCTGGTTTCGTAGTCTTCTTCATCTCTTAAACGTTTGGCCGTATCTCTGATCTTTTTGTGAATTTGATCTTTGTTGAAATCCTGCATCCAGAACACCGTTACGAGGTATTGATTTCTCATATGGTCTCTAAAAAGTTTATTCATGTCTTCATATGCGGCTAAACGAGCTTTTTCTGAGTCGTGTCCTTCTTCCATCAACTCTTCCACTTTCTTGTTGTATTCTGGTTCGAGTTTGTCAAATGTTTGATTCACTATCAGCTTCCATGGAGACTCTTGGTCATCTTCATCGTCAGTGCTTTCGTCCGCGGACTCTTCTGGCGTATTAGAGTCGTTACTTTCCTCGTTGCTATATACAGATTCGTCAGAGTTATTGCTTTCTTCTGATACGTTGGACTCTGTATCCGATTCAGTTGGCGAAGTATCTTCCACGTTGAGTTTCTGATTCTTGTGGCGAACAAGATTGAATGACGATTGGTCGTATATTGACAAAGGTCGCAGTGATACATTACAGACGTCTTCCCCTCTCTGGATTCGAAGTACGAATGACGATATTTTACAAAGCTTTAAATACGGTCAGATTGGGAATGTCGCTGCTCGCGTGCTCGTTTCACTGCTCGTGTGCTCATTTCGCTGCTCGTGCTGCTCGCATGCTCATCTCGGGAATTCAGCGGTAAGTGGTGGTGGTGACAAGTGCCTTGTATCTTGTGGTGGGAAAAGCTTTAAATTAGCCGTTATAAGGTATGCTAACACTGCTCGTTTTCACTGCTCGTGTGCTCATTTCGCTGCTCGTGCTGCTCGCGTGCTCATCTCGGGAATTTGAGAGGATGGGGGGGGGGCCTTAAAGGGAGAGGAGGAGTGAACAAAGACAACAAAATCAGAAAACGAATGTATGAGAATTGAGAAAACACAAAATAATGCATACAAAAAGTAAGACGACAAGTGTAAGTATAAGGCTAAAAGTTAAGGTTAGGTCACTGGTAAAAGAGACAAGCACAAATATAATAGTCAGGATTGGGGTAAAAGAACACAAAAGAAAAGCTTGGGTTAGGGTTGGAGTTGAATAGTGTAAGTCATAACATATCTAAACAAAGACATTATTGCTTATCTAACAACACAACAGCAAAAGGTTAAGATCTAAGTTTAATGTCTAAAGAATAGGGTAAGAATTACGGTTGGTTAGGTTTAGGGTTTTGATAAGGGTCAAGAACCAGTATCTATCTCATTTCATATATAGTTCAGAATAAAAGCGAGCCCCAAAGCCTAGATGAAAAAGAGACACATGTGGCGAGACCAAATTTCAACAAGGAAGCCATTTTTGAAAGAACAATACATAGCCCGAATAAGGCGAGGCCAAAGCCGAAACACTAAGAGTACTTCAACACCTCGACTGCAATTCGACAGCACCTCGCCAAATACGAACCCATGATATATAGTATTAATTTAATAGCACCTCGACAAATACGAACCTATAATATAAAGTATTATTTCAAAAGCACCTAAACAAATACGAACCCATGGTATATAATAGGAATAAAAAAGCACCTCGACAAAATACGAATCCATGATATATAATAGGAATAACAAAGCACCTCGACATATACGAACCCATAATGTATAGTATTAATACAGTAGCACCTCGACAAATACGAACCCATAATGTATAGAAGTAATACAGTAGCACCTCTACAAATACGAACCAATCAAATATTAGTACATAAGCACTTGAATAGGCGAGACCAAAACTAAAGGCGAGACCATATTTGGCGAGGCCAAAGGTCAACACTGATAGTACATTAGCACCTCGACTGCACCTCGACAGCACCTCGACCAATACGAAGGCATTAATATAGTATTACTACAGATGCACCTCAACAGCACCTCGACGGGCACCTCGACAAATACGAACCAATCAAATATTTGTACATAAGCACTTGAATAGGCGAGACCAAAACTAAAGGCGAGACCAAAACTAAAGGCGAGACCATGTGTGGCGAGGCCAAAGGTCAACACTGATAGTACATTAGCACCTCGACTGCACCTCACCAATACGAGATGAGATATAGTATTACTACAGAAGCACCTCAACAGCACCTCGACGGGCACCTCGACAAATACGAACTGAAAGGTGCTTATATACTACTTATTTGTTATTTTCATCAGTATATCATGGGATAGTTGCATATAAGCATATAAATTCTTTTATTTCAATCAGAGACTTATAATGGAACTTTTGAGGATGTTTGAATTTGTCCTAACTTGACTAAAAATTTGGAATGGGTTATAATCTAAATGATGCATATTTCTGATAACAAAATAAAATGGTATATTTCTGATAGTTGCATGAAGTCATTCCAAGTCCCTTTCCAAAAAA
>MJUU01048054.1:3118-20069 GCA_002080025.1 Modiolus philippinarum | reverse complement strand
AATATGTAGCAGAACACTTTTTTCAAAGATTCAGTGTTCTGTTTTGGTTTCCATTGCAACTGACAGCTCTACTATCCATTACAACCCATTTCAGACTACTATTCAAAAAAAAAAAAAAAAGAGCATTGGTTCCCCTTATAATTTAGGTAATATGTATTGCTGATATCAATACTTTACAAAAAAATAAAAAAATACAAAAAATGTATTTTTTTTCATTTAAGATTTTATATTTACCGGACATTGCAAAAGACTTTTAGTAATATTGAATACTTATTCACATTAAATTAATTACCTCCCTTAGTTTTATTACCTCCCTTTCTTAATTTTGACTTTTCATTTTATCTTATTTTAAAGTTATTGACACCCCAAAAAGGTGTGTTGGTGAACATAATTAGAACTATGAAATGAATTTACATGTTCTAGCAATACAAAAACTACTTTTGTATGAACAATAAAACTTTTTTTAGCTATTTTTGTTATTAAATAATACCGAACATGTGATTTTAGACTTTATTGAAATGTTACATTTTTAGAAGTTGTGACCTTGACCTTTGTTGCACAAACCTCAAAATCGATAGGGTTCCTCATCTGATCATAACTCATGTCTATGCTAAGTTTCATTTGGATTTATAATGTGGTTCTGGAGATATTGTGTGGAAACGTTGTTCTATTTTTAGAATTTGTGAACTTGATCTTTGTCGCACAAACCTCAAAATCAATAGGGATATTCCTTTAATCATAACTCATGTCTGTGAAAAGTTTCATTTAGGTATGACGTGTAGTTCTAAAGATATCATGCGGAAACCATAAGTTGACGCCCGGACGCCAAGACACCATTCATCAAATTATATGCCGAGTTCGACTTCGTCGCAACTCGGCTAAAAAAAGAAGAAATATTGTTAAACAAGAAAATAAGCAAATGATTTTGCATATCATGAATCAAATTGCGTTTCCAAATTTAATATAAATTTTTATTTAGACATGCACATTTGTACCCGTAAGGGTTGAAAGCATATATAAACATACAATAAAAAGAAACAAACATAATCAATCAAAAATTATGTCTGTGGTGAACTATGCAATTATTTTTCCACTTTCCTCAGTATAAATACCAAAAATACCGACGTTGTTGTTAATTTATTTTCTGCATATGTCTCATTATTGCAGATAAAACCAAAATATTTGGAGGTCCATTAACCGAAATCGTGTAAAAACTGATAGAGAACAAATAACCAAAAGTTCCTTATCTTTATAAATGACATTGTTGAAGAAATTAATTCTGTCATAAAACTGTTTGCAGATGATACGAGTTTATATCTTGTGGTAGAAAATCCTATTGTTACTTCAATTATTTTAAATAACGATCTCGAAAAGATACACCAGTGGGCTACGAAGTGGCTAGTAACATTTAACCCCTCAAAAAGAGAAACTCTAGTTATCTCTAGGGAGACAAATAAGCCTGTTCACCCCTCTTCTACTTAATAATAACAAATACAATGTGTAAATTCTCTTAAACATCTCGGAGTAATAATATCCGATGATGATTCTTGGCATAACCATATTGATTATATTATTTGTAAAGCTTATATGAGGCTAAATATTATGAGGAAATTTTAATTTACTCTTGATCGTTTAACCCTTCAGAAAATGTATATTTCATTTGTTCATCCTATACTAGAATACGCTGATGTTATATGGGATACCAATAACTTAAGCTTGATTAATAAACTTGAATCTGTTCAATTAGAAGCTGCTAGAATAGTTACAAGGGGACTAAGGTCACATCATACCAAAAGTTATATGATGAGACTAAGTGGGAAAAATTGACAGACAGACGAAAGAACCACAGACTTATTCTATTTCACAAAACGCTAAATAAGAAAACTCCCCAGTATTTAGTGGACCCAATTCCTACAACCGTTGGCACACACCATCGTCATAATACACGTCAGTCACTAAATCTACAAGACGTACGTCAAAACCGGTTATCTAAAAATGTCACAATTGCTAATGTTTTCAATATTAAAAACCGTGGTTACCCTTCTATTGAGAAGTGTCGTGCAAATAAATGACTTACATGCCCACGCCTCGTCAATAAAACTACAGTGAGGTCTACTGTTAATGGTCGCACCTTTCCTTTACAGTTTGACAATGATATTGACTGAAAAACTAATAATGTTGTATATTTACTTAAATGAAATAAACATAACTGTGGAATTCAGCATGTCGGTAAAACTGGTCGGTATCTTTCTAAACGGATTCAGGAACATCTGTATCGTTTTCATAGACCCAATAAGTATAAAAGTATAATATATCAACATATTAAAAACACACAACCACGATTCCCCCTTTTCAGGGTGACATGATTGTCGCCGACGTTCATCAGACAAATGGCTGGTGTTTCCCGCCGGTACATACAGTTCTTGGCATTAACAGGGGTTGGGCCTTCACTGCCTCATTTACAAAGTCACTCTGTATGGATTTAGCATCACATGTTAACCTAATTGCCGAATTAGGTGGTACCACTGTTTTTTTCCGAAATGGTTACTCTCCTAACAACTGGTTCTGTTGTTTGGACATGTCGTCCATAAGTAGCGTTTACTTTTCTACCTTGTATATACAGCACATTTTTACCAAGATTTAGTGATACATTATGTCTTCTGATAAAGTCAAGACCCAAAAGCATATCACAGTCCAAGGGTGCTACATGTAATTCATGTCTGAATGTTAAACCTGCGATTCTCATTTTGACAGGTTTTGTAATTTTTGAGGTCATATTCATGCCACGTCCAGCACCGTGCATGATGGTTTCTCGGACAATCTCTGGTTTTTGGTCAAATGTATCAAAATTTTGTCCGATAGTACTGTTACTTCAGATCCGGTATCAATTATGGCATTTACCGCTTTACCTCGAATTTTTATTTCAACTATCGGCATAAGTGCTGAGTTTAAATGACATGCTGCCACTGTACCATCTACCCTGTCTGTAATTGTAACTCCAGATGATGGATTTTCTTTTTTCAAGTTTGCCTTACTTCTGTCAAAATGAGGGACGGACGGACAGTCCTTTATCAAATGACCTTTATTGCCACACCCAAAACATTCGCGATCATCATTGCGTTTTTGAGATTGCTTACCCTGTTGTTTGTTAGTTTTATTGTTAGGGTTAAGTTTGTTACTTGGCTTATTATTGTTACCCCGTCGTGAACTGGGTGATGAATTGCTCTGTGGAGCAGGTGCACCTTTGCGTTCAGGTCTTAGGCGGAGTTCATTTGTTAGGGTGTTCATGCTAGCTAATAAAGTTTGAATTTGGCCCTCCATAGCTGACATTCTGTTTTCCATGGTTGCGGAAGCCTGTATCCTGACATGTTTAACAGGATTCTCTGCAGGTTTGTTGCCTTTAATAGCTATAGTTGTGTGTTGAAACCATTTAATGATATATATAGCTTTGTCCATGGTTTCCGGTCTCAGACCACAAGCATGTCTACCGGCCTCACTGTCGTTACAGCCCTGACAAAATTTTAAAACAGCTTGGTTGGTCATGTGTGATTCAGGCAAATCCGTGAAAGCTTTTGTCGCTAGTGACAATACTCTATCAGCCCAGTCTTCCAGTGACTCATTTTTGTACTGGACTGAATTTTGAAATTGGGTTTGTAAAGTTTCTGGTAAATCCTTGAAACCAAAACGTCTCTCCATTTTGAGTATCATTTCGTCATAAGTAATTTCTGAATTTTGCTCAGTACTATTGTGCAATACTCGCTTGCTTTGTCATCCAAAGACCAGCATAGCTGGTTGAGTTTGAACTCATCATCCCAACCGGCCATTTAAGCATAACGGGAAAATTTTGTATAAAATGATGTCCAATCAGTTTTCCCATTGTATTTCAGTGATTTGAATGACGACATCATAGTCTGATGTAATTGTTTCTCATGCTCAATTGGTTTAGCCTCTGGGCTAGTGACCTTGTTTGTACTCTGTTTCTCTTGCACAGGTTTAACATTTTGCCCAAGGTCGTGCTTGGGCACATTTTTAGGTGGGGTCGGTAGTCGGTCTTGACTACGGTGTTTTTTCTTATTTGCATAATCACGAGTAAGTGATTTGTAATTTCTGCGTCTGTGACGACGTGATGGTGGTGGGGTTCGTTGTTTGAAGTTATGATACCTAGATTGATGTTCATGGGGGGTCTGATGTCCATCAGACAAGCTGGAGTCAGACGAGTCGGAGTAACTGTAGTTAGACATATACAACGGTTTCCATTGCTTAGGGGAAACTGGGTGTTGACAGTCACGGTGATGTGACGGTGGAACACCAGATATGCCCTGGTTGTGTTTGTGTCTAGAGTTATCATATGCTTGCGGTATTTGCATATGCGACTGACCACCTTGCATGTTCTGTGCTACGCCCTGAGTAGAGTGTTGTTGTGTTAAACCTGGTTGTTGTTTATATCCTTGTTGTTGGTTATACTGGGTACCAACAATTACAGGTTGTGTACTGTTCTCAACCGTAATATCACCTGTATTCCATTGTGTATGTGCAGTACAACTGTGCTGATCATTATTGACATTGGGTAATTTATTACTGACAGACAACCCTGCAGCTGGAGCAGGGATACGGACACTAGAACATGGTGGCACCCCACCCACTGCCCCTGGGGTAGGTGTAATATGTAAGTTACTCATAGCCTGTACCGTAGATCCCTGCGTTACAGGGGTAGGCACATTCATTTTCTGATTTGTGTCCGCTACAGCCCCTTGTAACTATGTTTGTTCTGTCTGTTTTGCTCCAATGTATTTACCAATTGTAATTGTTGTTGTGCAAACAAATCCAAATCGTAATTAGATATGGGAACTTGTTGCTTCACATTCTCTCGTGTATTCTTATGCACTACAAGTTTAACCACTGGTGTAATATCATGTACCTGTGTGTGTTTTTGTGTACTTATAACTGGTTTAGTTTCATGTACATATTGCTCGTGTTCAACAACCTGACCAGCGGCAGTAGCTGGTGTAACTTGAGTCGGCTGCATAACCGGACCTGACTGCCAGCTGTCAGTTGTCATTGTACCTTTCAGTGGATCTAAGTGATCAAAGACATCTGAATTTGTACTAAAATCAATTAAATCAAATAATTCTGGGATGACTTTCAAGTATGGGACTGGTAATAAAAAGACCAGACTGTCGTAACTCAATAATTCTCTTTGCAATTCGGGGTCCTATACCCGGGAGTGTCTGTAACTCCTTACCACTGCAAGTGTTTATCCTCACTTTAGGTTTATATGTACCAAATTTGTCCATGGTAAACAAGTATAACGTTGCTTAATTTTATAATCAGAAATATTTAAGAAAACTCAACTTTATTTCAATAATAAATAAATAAATCTGAAAACACAAATAAATTGAGTCAACAACTGTTTATTCACCCAAATAAACTGTAACATACACCTGTTTCACAGTACCGACCTGTGTTTACTTTCGCAAATACACAAATCAAAACACAACATTGATCGGATTTCAATTTCCGGTCTAGACGGTCACGTGACTTCCGTCTGAAAAAAATTGTGTATTCCCACGCTTAACCTTTACACAAAATCCGGAAAACACTAAAACTTTTCTCAAAAGTCAAACAATGTTTTCCTTTCAATAAAAAGGAACAGTGGACAGAAATAAAAACAAATTTCCCTGATTCCAGTTCAATATAAATATCTAACTACGTTTCCAAATTACCTCGTCGCCATTATGGTGAAACTCCTCGTCGCCATTATGGTGACACTCCTCGTCGCTATTATGGTGAAACTCGCTGCCATTAATTAGAACCCTTTGGAATAACAACGGAGCTTCAGTTGGGCAAATATTGGGTCCCTGAGTCCAGCAATATTGCCACAGGAATTCTCTCTACAAGGGATTTTCTAGGCCCAGAGAATTCTATCCTCCCGCAAATACGTGGGTCAAGATAATACACTGAATGACTGGGATATACCTGTCCTGCTTGGTGTCATCCGCTGGAATGCAGACTCCTCGTGGTCCTTATCACTTGGGGGTTCTGCCTGACTGGTTACTTAGCGGGAAAACCAGGATCCCTCTGGTGTCACCATCCATCCCCGGTATGGAGTACTTCGGGAGTTCTCGGCATCCACCATAGCTGTAATGGTACCTAACCGGGGAACCCCCGTATTACGTACTATTTTACCACAGCTAGAATCTTCAACGTTGTTCAATGTTTGATGATGCAGAATGTAGATTTAGATAAGTATTAATCAATGAATACATTAAATTTATGATGTATATAACAGCAGAATACATAGGAACTTTGTATCTCATACAGAATGAGTTCTGGTATAGTGTGCATGTCATTCTGAGTTTAGTTTTTGCCTAAATATATCTGTAAATATATTGAGATCACACGATCTAGTTTTGTGGGTTGGACACGAGATCATGTACTACATCGCCATTCTCTGCCTGGTTCTTTAAGCCGACAACTCGATAATTTAGAATTGCAAGCAGTAATTACCGATTATAAACTGATGTCAGCCAGCAGTTCAGTGTTACAAGTGCTTTCCTGGTTGTCTCGCCCGCGACGAAAGGAGCAGAAAGCGGAGAGACATATGCATACAAAGTATGGCGGCGGCGGCGGCGGCATAAACTTTCATGTTAAGTTTTTGTGATTACGTCACTTTCTCAGTAATTATAAGTGGTAGGTCAATGATATTTGGTATATAGGTTGGTCTTGAGTAGCACGAGTATGTAGTAATGTTTCTGACTTCAACGACCGAAATCTTTGTCTCACTGAAAAACTTCTGCTTCAAGGGTTTAGATATCATAAATTGATAAAAACATTCTCTAAATTTTATCATAGATACATTGACTTATTGAGAAAATTTGGTTCTACATGCTAGGCTCTTATACATCAGGGCATTTCACATCCAAACCTCTATGGAAATATCATTTACAAAGCGCATAAATTCAAAAATTGTCCTTCCAAACTTATTAATCCGTTGAACAAACTTATTCGTAAAGGATATAAATACAGCATTGTTGTTAAATCTTTACTTCTTGTTTCTGTTGGCAAAAATATTGATCATCTCCTAAATGCTTTCCGCCATCACTAAATTTAAACAATTTTTCATATT
The DNA here is from genome assembly GCA_002080025.1 of Modiolus philippinarum. Classification (NCBI taxonomy): domain Eukaryota; kingdom Metazoa; phylum Mollusca; class Bivalvia; order Mytilida; family Modiolidae; genus Modiolus; species Modiolus philippinarum. The sequence continues at coordinate 12,943 of MJUU01048054.1, read as the reverse complement.
GGCAGTATTTGGCATTGCACAATATCATGTTCTTCTTTCATAATTGATGATGTTATTATCCCAAATCTATTTAGAAGTATTTCAATTGAAATTTCATATGTAAGAAGGCTTGATATCATAGTCAACGGAAATTATGTCCTTAGCTAGCTGTCAGTAACTGCGAGCATTTGTCCGGACAGTACCTGTGTGTATTGTCTTCATGTTTTATGTACTTCATTCATGTATTACTGTGAGTCTTTTTGTGTATTTATTTTTAGCCATTCACCACACATAGGGGAGGGTTTGGATCCAAGAAAACGAGTTTAACCCAACCGCAATTTTTGCGCCTGTCCCAAGCCAAGAATATGTTGGTCATTGGCTTGTCCTTGTCTTCTTATAAAATTTAAGTTTCTTGATATATGGGTTATTGGATGTGGTTTGTTTCCATTGATTTATTCTCTTTTTTACCTTTTCGGGCCATTTAGGGCTTACTTTTTGGTGTGAGGTTCCTCACTGTGTTGAAGACCATATGGTGACCCCTAGATGTTTTGTTTTTGTCGTTTTAACCTGGATATGGGATGTTGTCTCCTTGACATTTACCCCATTTCCTTTCTTTTTTCTGACAGTCTGCTATATGGATTTTGTCTGTGACCTCTATTTCACGGTCCAGTGAACATGTTAAGTTTTTGTGCTTAGTTCAGGTCAATGATATATGGTATGTAGGTTGGTCTTAGGTAGTACATGACAGTCTGCCATATGGCTTTTGTCCTTGACCTCAATTTCGCGGTCTAGTGAGCATGTTAAGTTTTTGTGCTTAGTGTAGTTTCTCGGTAACTATAAGTGGTAGGTCAATGATATATGGTATATAGGTTGGTCTTAGGTAGTACATGACAGTCTGTTATATGGCTTTTGTCCTTGACCTCAATATTACGGTCTAGTGAGCATGTTAAGTTTTCATGATTAGGTCATTTTCTCAGTAACTATAAGTGGTAGGTCAATGATATTTTGTATACATGTTGGTCTTGGGTAGTACATGACAGTCTGCATTATGGCTTTTGTCTGTGACCTTAATTTTATAGTCTAGTGATCTTGTTAAGTTTACTAGTATCTATTAATGTAAGGTCAATAATATTTGGTATGTGGGATTGTCTTAGATGGAAGATGACAGCCTGCTTTTTTGTTTTAGCCCTCGACCTCAATTTCACGGTCTAGTGAACATGTTTGGTTTCTCAGTATCTATCAGCGGTAGGTCACTGATATTTGGCATTTTGGTTTTGGGTGATACATGACAGTCTGCTATTTTGCTTTTGTCAGTTAATCTAATTTCACAGTAAAGTGAACATGTTAAGTTTTCTGATTAGGCAGTTTGAGTTTTCACATCAATTTTGCGACCAAGTAGGGACGGGTGAGACATCAATTTAGGTCCGCACTTGTATAGTGATTGGGGTTGGATTTTGATTTTTGTAAATGCACACCCGAACTCCTGTCAAAATTTTACCAAGTAATCCCCCCAGGTCTGGTACACAATATTAGTGTTGGGAATTGGATAAAAAATCATAATCGATTGATCGGAATATAAACTCCGAGACAATCGAATGTTGTTTTTTCTTTCTTTAACTTTCTATATATACATTTGCTTTAAATTACAGACGTTCTATACGAATTTCGATATAAAACGGATATAAAGATTTATTCCTTTTGGATTTTTCTGCGTCAGTACAACCCTTTACCGCAAATTCTTGACCGTCAATTAACTTTTCTGTTTGCAATTGACTCGCATATTTGTGTGAACGGAAACACTAGAATGAATGGATGAATTCTTCCAATTTGATTATCGATTAAAATCGGAATTTATAGAAAGCTATCGAGTATGGTTTAAACCAGGTTTGTTTTGCTTGTATTACTTAAGTTTTGTAGTTTGTACTGCATGCATTTCAAAATATTGAGTCTCTCTGTCCATTTGAAAATATGAATGAACAGTTGTATTGATAAGCAGTAATTCGTGTAAAGTTAATTAATTCCGTTTACATGAGACCTGCATTAATGGAATATTGAGAACTTTTCTATTCATTATGCTAAATTTGAGAACTTGATTTCTGACAATTAAAGTTCTGACTTTTTTCATCTAATGCACTGTATTATCAGATAGAAATTTTTTTTTCTCTAAAAAGGTTTGACATTTTTGCAACATTTTAATGTGATCCGATTAACTAGGGATGCAAATTAACAGGGGGCCCAGTAGCCCAAGGCCCCTATAATTTGGCCTGGGCTACTAAAACTTGAGAACCAGTAGCCCAGGTGGATACTGAAATATCATGCAATTTTAATTTGGTTGACAATATAGTACTAGGCTAGTGAAATCAGTGGCTGGGCTACTGAATTCTGTTTGCCAGGGGCCAAGCTGGCCACTTTGCCAATATTGCAAATATTCATCACTGTTTTCGATTATTGAAATTGGTAAATTAATCAGTTTCATATTAAAAATTGATCGATATCTTCGGAACATCACTAGCATGACTAGTGTACACTCGGGTCATAATTACTGATTTGCAAATGCCTATAGCATGTTTATATTAGTTGTCAGGTTATATTGTCCCTAACAGAGATAGGGATGCCCTATAAATTTCAATTGGTCCGTCTGTCTGTCTGTCAAAGTCGGCCTGTGAAAAGTTTAACCTTGCCTATAGAAGGTAGGCTTTTATCGATAGGGTGTTTATATTTGGTATGTAACTTATTTATGATGACAGCTTTCTAGTGGGTACCATATTTGTAGACATTTTGACCTTGACCTTGCCCTGAGGGCAATTTTTTAAAAACTTTAACCTTGCCTCTAGAAGGTAGGCTTTTAGTGGTAGGGTGTTCATATTTAGTTTGTTACTTCCTTATGATGAGAGCTTTCTTCTGGTACCATACTTGTAGACATTCTGACCTTGACCTTGCCCTGAGGGCAATTTAAAAAAAAACTTTAACGTTGCCTATAGAAGGTAGCTTTTAGTGGTAGGGTGTTTATATTTTGTATGTAACTTCCTTATGATGAGAGATTTCTTGTGGTACCATATTTGTAGACATTTTGACCTTGACTTTGCCCTGAGGGCAATTTTTTAAAAACTGTTAACTTTGCTTCTAGAATTTAGTTGTTTAGTGGTAGGGTGTTCATATTTGGTATGTGACGTTCTTTTGATGAGAGCTTTCTAATTGTACCATATTTGTAGACATTCTGACCTTGACCTTGCCCTGAGGGCAATTTTTTAAAAACTTTAACCTTGGTTCTAGAATTAAGTTGTCTAGTGATATTGTGTACATATTTGGTATGTGCCTTTCTTGTGATGAGAGCTTTCTGATGGTACCATAGTTGTAGACATTTTGACCATGACGTTGCCCTTCGGACAATTTAAAAAAAAACCCTTAAACTTGCTTCTAGAATTAAGTTGTTTAGTGATAGGGTGTTTATATTTGATATGTGACTTTCTTGTGAAGAGAGCTTTCTTATTGTGCATTGAGATTACTGGAATCCCCGGCGAGCTTTGTTGTCTTCTGACAACTTTTGTTTTGAACTTCAGTAACTTTGTCAAATAAATTCAATATCAATGAAATTTGGACGCAATATTTAGTACGACTTCATAATTCAATCCCAAGAATATTTTTGAAAAAAATATAATTCCAATTTTTCCGTATTTTGCCATTTGTTGGACTTAATTTTCTTCAATAATTGTTAGTTTTTTTCAATAATTTTTTTGTGTCCCCTATATCTCAAGGGCATTTCACATCCAAACTTCTATGGCAATATCATTTACAAAGCGCATAAATTCAAAAATTGTCCTTCCAAACTTATTAATCCGTTGAACAAACTTATTCATAAAGGATATAAATACAGCATTGTTGTTAAATCTTTACTTCTGGTTTTTGTTGGCAAAAATATTGATCATCTCCTAAATGCTTTCCACCATAACTAAATTTAAACAATTTTTCATATTGGCAGTATTTGGCATTGCACAATATCATGTTCTTCTTTCATAATTGATGATGTTGTTATACTAAATCTATTTAGAAGTATTTCAATTGAAATTTCATATGTAAGAAGGCTTGATATCATTATGTCCTTAGCTAGCTGTCAGTAACTGCGAGCATTTGTCCGGACAGTACCTGTGTGTATTGTCTTCATGTTTTATGTACTTCATTCATGTATTACTGTGAGTCTTTTTGTGTATTTTTTTCATTTTATTTCATTCACCACACATAGGGGGAGGGTTTGGATCCAAGAAAACGAGTTTAACCCAACCGCAATTTTTGCGCCTGTCCCAAGTCAGGAATATGTTGGTCATTGGCTTGTCCTTGTCTTCTTATAAAATTTTAGTTTCTTGATATTTGGGTTATTGGATGTGGTTTGTTTCCATTGAATTATTCACTTTTTTACCTTTTCGGGGCCATTTAGGGCTTACTATATGGTGTGAGGTTCCTCACTGTGTTGAAGACCATATGGTGACCCCTAGATGTTTTGTTTTGGGTCGTTTAAACCTGGATATGGGATGTTGTCTCCTTGACATTTACCCCATTTCCTTTCTTTTTCATACATACATGTCATAGAGGGATAATGATTGGTTACATCTTTAGTAGTAACCAACATCCATACAAGAATAATGTCACCTTGACCTATATTTTCCGCATCAATGAATTTGATCCATATATCAACAAATTTTAAACAAATAAGAACTTAGGAAATTTAATTTTGAAATAGAATTGTTGCATGTAGTCTATAGATATGCAATAAACTTGCAGGATTTTAGCCCGTTTCCAACTGTGGTAAATTTCCTTAAAATGTCCAAGACTAAACATTTTTGAAACTTTTGCTTACAATCAAATATTTTAGCATTTTTTCATACCAGACATCATTCTGAAACTTAAGAATAAAAATATGGTTCCAATTTTGGTAAATTTAATGCAACTCTCAAAGACAAGCAGTTTTTTGGGAATTCTTGTTAGCAACCATACATTTTTGCTTGAATTTTAGTGAAAACAAAAATTTTCAATGCTTAGATTTCAAAAATGTTTATTCCAATTTTGAAATTTTATTCCAGTTATGGTAAATTTCCTGATATTCTAAAACTGAGTCAAAGGCAAGCAATTTTTGGAAATTCTTGTTAGCAACCACACTTTTTGGATGAATTTTTGTCAAAACTAATATTGCCAATGGTTAGATTTAAAAAAATTTTGGTTCCAATTTTGGTAAATTTCCTGATACTCTTAAAGACCAGTTTTTTTTTTAGAACTTATAGTAATCTAAATCAAATTTTAATGAAAGCGGAGTGAGCAGGCGAGACACCAGGTTCCGCGGAACCTTTATATATCTTATTAGTGGGATTTTGTTATTTAGACTGAAGCTTGGCTATGACGAGTAATCTTTCCTATGTGATTTACCATTCCACTGCAGCGCTGGTCCACTACTTACTGTATAAACCAATACTAATACCCTTCCTGGCTTTGTCAGTACATGTATTCTTATTTTGAGTACCTATCGTTATATCAATATGTTTCTGAGCAAAATGCTCTATATGAGCAAGATACTTTGTGAAATTTATTTTTCCAGGTTCCAGTGCTTGATAATTTTAAAGAATGCAACAGACTGACTGATATAAGAATTATTGAACAAGAGTGGCAGTTAAAAGACTATTTCAAACAAGAGTGACAGATAAAAAACTATTGATCAAGACTGACAGATATTTATAAGATTGATAAAAAACTACTGGACAATAGTGACAGATCGAACAACTATAGTGAACAACACTGACAGATATAAGAACAAGTTAACAAGAATGATAGATCAAAGAACTGTATGAAACGAGAGTGACAGATAAGAACTACTAAACAAGAGCAAGGAGAAGATCTGTTATCCTCTATCCTTTTGCTGATTGAACACTAGTTGCTGAAAGGCCCGTCTTTGACAGGGCATATTACGGTAAACTGATTTCTGTCTGTCTGTTGGACCAGACATTATACTCTAATTACAGTACTTTGATCATTTCTCATAGAACTTTTGCAGATTATTTTTCCCTTTAAGGTGAGAGGTACGTAAATCAACAGCCCTAGCGGTGAACGTTATAAATTTACTTTAGAATGAACGTAAAACAATTTTGAATTTAACTTTAAATAGTCGTAATTTCAAACTGTATCCTACAATTTTTCTGTAAAACTGATATGGTGTTGCCTAAGAGATTTCTGATTTATTTATTTTTTCAGATGGTCAAAATTTTGAAAGCACGTTTTATAGAGAGAAATCCATTTTTGTGTCGCCTGCTGTAAGCAGAGTCGACACTTAAGGATTATTATCTGTCGTCGTCGTCCTGCGTCGTCAGTCTCCTCCTTCAAAACTGCTTGTCCGATTCCTACCAAACTTTCAGGATGTGTTGTTCAACTGGTGTAGTTGTGCACCTGATATTTAGAATTTTGATTTTGCAGATTTTAGAGGTTCACAGAGCCAAAATTGTTCATCTGTGAGTCTGTCAGTTTTGAATCTGCAACTCCTTTAAAACTGCTTGTCAGATTCTAACAAAACTTTCAGGATAGGTTGTTTACCCAGTGTAGTGGTGCACCTGATACTTTGAATCTTGATTTTACAGATTTTAGAGGTTCACAGAGCCAAAATTGCTCATTTGTTAATCTGGTTTGTTAATCCCCGATTCCATCACAACTATAAGTCATATTCCAACCAAACTTGCAGGATATGTTGTTAACCATATGCACATATGTTGTTGTGCGTCTGATACTTACAATTTTGATTTTGCAGTTTAAGAGGTTCACTGAGCCAAAATAACTCACTTGTTAATTCTGATTGTTTATATGGAACTCATTCAAAACTGTAAATCATATTCCAACCAGCCTTTAAGAATAAATTGATTACTTGATATATTTGTGAACCTAATATTTAAAATTTTGATTTTACAGATTTAAGAGGTTCACAGAGCCAAAATAGCCCATTTTTAATTTTCAACTCCGTCACAACTGTCTGTCACGTTCCAACCAAACTTTCAGTACATGTTGTATACCAGATCTGTAATTCATATTCTAAACAAATAAGCACAAAGTTTTTCTCCTGATCTAGACATGCACAGAGAAGTATAATTTAAATTTTGCATATTTTAGAGCTTCACTGGACCAAAAATGACTCTTCTGTAGTGCAGGCATCACACACAAGTGTTCCATGGAACACCCATAAATTTTTGGTGGGCCTAGCCTATATTCAACGTTTTATACCAGCGAAACGAATTTGGTGACCCTATATAAAATTTACACAACTAAAACAGAATTTTCATTGTTTTAAACATTTCATTTTTGTACGAAAATTGTAAACTTTATGAGATATCTTATAAAGTTCATGAGATATTAATAAACACAGAGGTTGAAAATGTTTCAGAAAATATTTTCCAAACATAGGGAAGAAACATTTATACAATCGTTTTAAAAACATGAATAAAACCATACAAAATCACATGATAAAAACATTTTAACAAAATATTTTCCAAACATAGGGAAGAAACGTTTTATACAATCGTTTTAAAAACATGAATAAAACCATACAAAATCACATGATAAAAACATTTAACAAAATATTTTCCAAACATAGGGAAGAAACGTTTTATACAATCGTTTTAAAAACATGATTAAAACCATACAAAATCACATGATAAAAACATTTTAACAAAACGTTTCAAAAACATTTTTTTCAAATGTATTGAAAACATTATCCCAAAACAGATTCAGAATGTTTCAAGAAAATATTTTTAAAACAATACATTGAAACGTTTTGGGAAAATGTTTTAATAACATGAATAAAACCATACAAAGTCACGTGATTAAAACATTTTCAATAATGTTTTCATAACCTTTTTATAACATTTTTAAAATGTTTTAAAGACATTTTTGTGCTACCTGGGTACGTAACAAGCGATCTCATGCACGTAGAATTAACCGTTATAAACGTAGATTACGTTCTGTCAACACCACTGTTGCAGATCTAATAAATATTTCTAAAAATAATGGTCGACATCAACATTTAAGTAAACTATGTTCCATACCTGCCAAAAAATTAAAACAATGTCCTTGATGAATGCGAAACTATTTCATACTTTAGCCCTAAATACGAAACTACAAAGATAATAATTGCCTTCTGCTATTTTTAGCTTTTTCCTAAAATCGATCATCCTGACCAACATCAAAAATATTTTCTAAAGATAAAATAAATCGACCTAGGAATAGATTTTATAAATATTGCTGGCGTTCTAAATGATCATTCAGTTTAAGAAAAAATTCCTGGCTATTTCGAAAATACAGAACTTCCCATCATTTGTTACGTATACAAGAAACCCAGCCGGCAGTACGTCTTCAATTACAGCAAAGTTTGTAAAGATATAAACATTAACAACTCTGTGCCTGATACATGAAATTGCAACAATTCAAAATACGCCTATACTCCTAGCTCCCATGTCATTACAGGAGATCTCAAATTCTTGCAGGACAAAGAGCTTATTAATTTCTTAAAGAAACGTCAAAAATATAGGCCACCTTCTTAAATTAATTGGAAAGATTGTCGTAATACCATCCACGACTCACTTAAGACTAATTGTAAAAATTTGGTTAAAAGTGAACACGTTGACAAAAAAATCTTTGGATTCTTTCTTTAATGCTATTATGCAAATTGTCGATATCTGAACAACATTTCCGCCATGACAACAAAAATAAAACCCCCGTTTCTCGCATCCAAATGAAACTTAAAGAATTTGGCAAGGAATTTGTTTTTGTCCCAGCTGATAAGGCTGCTAATAACATCATCATAGTTTGTCGTAAACGTTATATAGAAGTACCCCAAAAAGAAATTACCAGTTCACATACCTTTCAATTAGCCCAATTAACGGAAAATGAAATTACAAACATACATTTTCTAACAACCACATCTTTACAGGCTAAACCTGATAGTAAAACAGTTCCAACCATGTACTGGGCTCCTAAACTCCACAAAACGCCATATAAATCTAGATTCATTTTGTCATCTAGTCACTGTTCTACAACTAAAGTTTTTATTATACTCACTAATACTTTGACCACTATTAAACCCTGGTTATAAATTTTTGTAACAAAGTATATGAAAACAGTGGTGTCAATCATTTTTGGAGTGTAAAAAATTCATTGGAAGTTCTCGATAAATTAAATGCTTATAATGCCCCTTTTGAATCCCTTGAAAGTTTTGATTTCTCTACGCTGTATACTACCTTACCACATAATCTTATAAAGAAATAATTCAAATATCTTATTCAATGGGCATTCAAAAAATCCGATTGTGAATATATATGTTCTAATTCTTTTAAAACACATTTTAGTAATACAAAACAAAAGAACTCAACTAATTGGACTTGTTTTGATATGATTTCAGCACTTGAATTTACTTGGCAATATATTCATTCGTTTCGGTAATTTTATTTATCGCCAGGTCGTAGGAATTCCTATGCGTACCAATTGTGCACCATTTATAGCGGACCTTTTTTTCTACTGCTACGAATCTCAGTTTATGACCAACATCAGCAAAGACCCATCTAAACAGCATTCCATTGAAAATTTTAACAACACTTTCCGATATTTGGATGATATTTTAACTTTAAATAATGACGACTTCAATACGTATTATAAGAACATTTACCCTAAAGAACTTACTTTGAATAAAGCCAATTCTAATAATCATCATTGTCCGTTCTTAGACATTAATTTTGATATAACGAATGGTAAATTAGATACTAAAATTTATGATAAAAGGGACGATTTTTCTTTTCCCATAGTTAATTATCCATTTCTGGATGGCGA
>MJUU01048053.1:252257-267891 GCA_002080025.1 Modiolus philippinarum | reverse complement strand
CCCCCCCCCCCCCGAGGCTGCAGACCCTGCAAAATATCAAGTTACTACGATTAAAAGTTGCTGAGAACACTGTTTGAACGTTTGATCAAACTATACTCTTTTTTTATTGAAATTCAGGACTAAAATTTAGTAAAGCAGGTTACTTTTACAGGTCTATAATTTCACAATTTTACCTAAAATTGGTATTTTAACACAAGGTGTGTTTGAGAAACACTATGTTCCCTGTAGCATATATGTCTAACATACATATTAATGCTAAAAATAATTATAGTACACTACACTAGATGAAATCTTTAATTCACAGACGTATTCAAATGTTATACACATGTATGCAAACTTTAAAATTTACATAACATTTACAAATTTTTACAGACATTTATCTTTGCTTTTCGTCAAGTAAATGTTAAAATGTGCCATACTTTACAAACCTCAGCGCAGTTTTGAGAGACCACGGTTAAACAAGTAAATATATACCTATTTGAAATATATGTAATTTTATGTCTTTGTGTGTATGTTTATAATAACCATAAAGTTTTCACAAAGATAAGAATTTATAAACCAGTATAAAGATGAAGCTTTGTCATATCTTCGTGTACAGGTGCAAATATATACGGAAACGTAAATCTTTGGCGAGGCTACCAAATAATTAAATTGCAAAACATTTGGAACATGTAGTAAAGGTTTTGGGACATAGATATTTCCTAAGCCAAGAAAATATATGGAAATGAATATATTTACTAAGGTTCACAAATATATCCAGAAAGCAATACATTTACTAAGGGTAGGAAATATATGTCTAAATCAATAATTAGAATAAGGGTAAGAAATGTGCTGTGAAATTATCAACTTTACTGAAGGTATGAAATGTAAGCAGAAATAGATATCTTTACTGGAGTTAGCAAATATATGGCAAATTAATAACTTTACTGTGGATAGTAAATGTATGCAGAAATTGCTTTACCGAGGGTAGGAAATATATGTCAAATTGATTACTTCACCGAGGATAAGAAATATATGTCAAATTGATTACTTTAGTTAGGATAGGAAACATACGTCATACAGATTACTTTACCAAGGGTAGAAATATATGTAGAAATAAATAACTTTACTGAAGATAGGAAATATATTTCGTAAGTTGTGTCTGGATAATATTGTATGCAGTCTGTGAATGGTGGGTCTCGATTTTATTTTTACAATTTTAATAATATATTTTATTTCAGTAAACTGAGAAATAACATTGACGCCGAAGTGTCATCTGTGCAGGAATTCGGCTAGCGATGTACAATTCCACATAACAGTCTAGTGCCAAAAGTGAGTCGACTTTTCAAATTTCCCTGTGCATTTCATGTAACAAATAGCATAAATAATTAAAATATACCCAAAGCATAAGTAATTAGAAAAATTAATGGTGCAGAAATAGCATGAAATAGAAAAAAAGTGATCAACCAGCCGAAAAGTGTTTTGATTTTGAAGCGTTAATTGTCATATTCACATTAAAAATTTGATTCTTTTTTTTCCATTTTTATCAATTTTGTGTTGTTCAAAAATCAATCTTAATTTGTAAAATGTTTAACTGCCTCTATTCAAGCAGTCTTTAATCGAAAATACCCATACTTAATATAGTAAATGTACTGTTCATTTGGATTTTGCTTTAAGTTAGAATAGGCTCCTCTTTAAATTTTTACAAGTAAAGACCTATTACTGTATGTGTCTATGAAATAGAATGATCATGAATTTTACTGAAAACAATTTGGAAAATCTGGTAAATGTAAAGATGATTTATGCAGCAAATTTGTTCAGTATAAACTCTCTACCAAGTCTGGGTGTATTGGCTAAGTGGCACCATAGTATATTATACCGTTATGGATCAACTAAAGTTATTATTTACTAGTGCAACGCTGCAGATCCAGGTGTGTGTGTGGGGGGTGAAGGCTGGGGGTTGGGGGGGGGGTGGCTGTTGTTAGCTGATGGGCACATTTTTTTCTTCAAAATATTTAACTTTTGGCAAAAATTAACAAGAAATCCAATTTTACGAAGGTCCAATGTACTTGTTTGTAATCATTATAATAATTGAACTTATTAGGAATGGATTGATATCGGGAAAACTGGTTTTGCTATAGCCTCATGCAAAAGAGATCCACAACACTCCACTTTGACATAAGCGTCGTTCATTTATAGAACGACGGGTTGACTGGTTTACAACTCTAAAAAATACAACTTTCCTTTTTTTAGAACTTATTGTTTTGTTTTGTATTGTATTATTATATTTTGTTCGTTGTTTTTATTTATTTTTGTTTGTGTTGGTTTTTTTATGTTTTTTTTTTATTTTTTGGGGGGTCTTTTTTTGGAAGGTTGGATATACCGGTATATAGAGCACTTGCAAGTTATGTGTCTCAATTCTGTTAATGTATATACGTGTTCTAGCATAAAAGGCTTAATCTAATAAAGCGCCATGAAATCATTCGCAAATGACATAAGTATTCAGTAAACCGTACAATATTTTTTTCCCGGAAATACATGTAAACATTTAACCAATTTTATGTTTCATTATTAGAACTGAATACTTTCCCTCTGGATCAGTTGTCAACTATCAAATTTCAGAATTGCTTTTTTCAGGCGCCTTGCTACTTGAGAATGGTAGTATTTTGTTCAATAACACATTTTGCTACCTCGGTTTTAAACTTTTGTTCCGGATAAGATAACACTATATTGATATTCTAACTATAAAATTTGTCTACCCATTTGTACTTTCGTGAACACTGACAGGAAAATGAGGACAATGTTATTATTTTGTTTCAGTGTACTTACACACAAAAAACATATTGTTTAAATTATGTTTTGTAGTGATACGATGAAAGATTTTTTCAGACTGTTCTTAATTCAACTAATTCTCACACCTACAATATCACTGTTGCAATCTAACATTGATATCCATTTTGAAATGTTATTAAGATACTCAAACCAACAAAAATCGCCGGCAAATACAGGGCTTTGCTTCACCTATCCAACTTTTATTTGAACAGAAGGACCAATCTGAAACATGGCAGAGATAGATATATAAATGATAATTCTATAGGGAGCAATGTTTTTCAGTGTTCTCAGCTGGTGACCAACTTGAATTGGATACAGGGACTTTCGTGATAAATTATTATTCCAATTCGATTAAAAGGTTTAGACACAAAATTATTCTAATTGGATCTAGTTTGAACTATTTTCCTCTCTGGCCGCCAAATTAAATGAGGTACGGACATACCTGATACTTTTTTTTTTGGACAGGGTCACCTAAGGACCATTGTGATTAAGTTTGGTTCTAAGAATTGGAATAGTAGATTCTGAGATGATCTTTTAATAAAAATAGCCCTTAAGGTCCAATGTTAAATTATTTTCCCCACTCGATGCCATCTTATATAAAATGCGGACTTGATGAAATCTTCTTCGAAAAGACTATCTACGGATCATTGTGACTAAGTTTGGTGCTAATTTGCTTTAAATTGAGGGGAGACGATTTTTGAATGTGTTTTCCATAGGGTCCAATACTTAACTATGTTCCCTTTTGGAGGCCATCTTTTGTAAATGCCTGCCTGATACTTTTTTCGAAAGACCATCTAAGAACAATTGTGTCAAAATTTGGTTGTGATTTGACTGGTAGTTTCTGAGAAGATCTTTGAATGTTTTCCATAGTGTCAAACTATAAACCTTTAAGCCCGCTAACAGATCTTTGATGAAGTATAGACCTTCCGCAATCTTTTAAAGGGACCATCCAAGGACTATTCAACTAGTCCAGTGGTTTCAGAAGAGAAGATTTTTGAATGAAAAATTAATGACTTACGGCAGATGCTTAGTTGTGACAAAAGTTCACTATGACAGTGACTAGGTGAGCTAAAAATTGACGGCTCTGAAGAATGGCTCTGCAGAAATTATCAGCGACCTAGTTCGGTAGTTTTTCTGACGTCTCATTTTTATATTGAGTGAATTGGTGTGCGTTAATCAAAAACAGTAACGGAATCTTCGATTATTAAGATTTATTTCTTGTGAAAAGGATATTACCTGTTAAACTTTTGGACATTCCGTGATAACTCCAGGTCAACTACTCGATACGATATGTACTATAATCGTAGGAAATAACGGCAGTAGAATACAGAAGGAACAAAGTACAAGATTACAAAAATCAAAGTCCAGAGACCAGGCAAAAGTAAGAACATCAGAAGACGGAAGACCAAAGATGCTACACAACCACAGAATGGAAACACTACAAATACAACAATAAAACCTAAAGCATAAACAGTGAACTCTCCAAAAGTGTGACATCAGATGCTCCGGACTAATGTGAATTCATTACATTTTTATCATTTCAATAAAATTATTTTGCATCTTATATCTTAATCTGATGTCTAAATCTCACAAAAATGCATCATTATCTCAGTATACTGCGGTTATCACACATATATTTGTTTATAACGACTGGATTATTCGGGTTTGACCTTATCACACCGATTGTCAGGGGACGACCATTTGATTCTGAAGGTGTAGCAGTTTTAAAATTAAGAATTATCTACCCTGGGTATAAGTGTAAATAACTTATAAAAAAGAATTGTCCAATCCGCCAAATTCGAAAATAAACATTGTGTATGCCAGTAGAAAATTGCAAACCCCTCAGAGTCAAATGTGCGTTCTCTGTATAGAGGTAACGTGACTAGGATCTGTGTTACATACATTCAGTGAAGGTCAACCTAATTAAAGTGCAATTATTGCAAAATCCGATAGAATTGACATTTTCATTTTTCATCATATAGATCCTCCGAGTAAGTGTTAGGTTCAAACGACAACTAAGTCCAGATATATTTTATGCTCAAGTAGTATCTATATAAATCACATTAATTACAAGTGAACATCATTAATATAACAAAAACATGTATAATTTATCTAAAAACTTAAGCTTGCGTAAAAGTAGACTCGACTTCATAGAGGCCTGAACAAACAACTATCATGGTCGTGTTTGTATGCTTAAAAATTGTGGTTACAGCTACACATTTTTGTACACCACACTCCAACATCCTCCCGAGTCAGGTGCTCTGAGTTCACGTACGTGGACACCTGACTTGGTAGACGTCATACAAAAATTTTATGACAGTATATCAACTGATCCCAGGTGCATGTATCACTTATCTGGCACTAGGATAATTAACTGTTCAAGGAAAAACTATTTTTTTTATCAATTTACCAAATCAATTTGTTTTTTGATCCCTGTGTCCTATTTTCAGTAATAATGGCCATATTTAATATTTGATCACTTGAAAATGACGAATCTTAGTAGCCACAATGTCATTTATTATTTATGAATTCATCAATATAATTGTGAATATATTTTACAATCTTAATTTTAATATGCCAGATACATCGGCAAACGAATACCGAATCAATAACTAGGAAAGGGTAGATTTCTGAAATCGTATTAAAATAATAAAATGACTGTAATATATATCTAACATCAATTGAGACAGTATGACAACGTCAAAACAAATAAACAAAAATGAACAAGAACCCATTAAACTAAAGCACTAGCAGTGAGAACACCTCCAAAAACTGAGGTATTTTGGGATTTCCTATTTCTGATCTAGAAATGAGCCGAATTTATGCTTTACTTTAGTTTTTTTTATGGATGGTTACATTATGACAACATTTTTTCGGGTATGGATTTCGATATTTTAGTACTAATTTGACTACTAATTTTGAACCCCTAGCCGCACATCCCCGAACATTTAACCCCGGGAGGGCTATCATAACAGGTCCAAACTCAACAACCTTGACGGGGGTGTTTATATATCAGATGTAGCTCAGGATCCCCCTAAAGGAATAGTTTGCTGTTTGTTGTGAGGGATATCATTCGTTTTTGACAATCAAGTGATAATTTTCACACCTCCGTATTATCTTTTTTACTCCTCCGGGTATCTTACTGCACATAAATTTATCTCAGGGTATGTTGCTGAACCCGTACAGTGTTTATTTTTTTTAAATGTCGCGTCCCTTTGTTGATCATTTTTGTTACATACTATTCTTGAATATCTTTGATTTACTTTAACTTAAAAGTGTTTTATTTCTTATTTTCATGAATGGAAAATAATAAAATACACTTCCTTATGTAATCAGGCTATAATAGTTTTGTAAACTCGTATAAAGTCTAAACAATGCATTAACATGTTGTATGTTCACAGTCACTGACTATACAGTACGATAGAAAAAACAGATATCGAAGACGAATAATTACGAAATTATTTATTAAATTGTTTATATTGACAACAACAAATATATTCACAGAAATTAGATCTAAAATTATATTTGTACATTTGTCAAGCCTTTCAATTTCAGCCTTAATTTCATTTTAAGCAATGTCTGGTATGCCGATTAACTATTTTGTATCTTGATAAATTTCCGATTAATGAGAAAAATGTAAAAAAGGGTGTATTTCTTAAACCTTACACAGAAACTGTTTTCTATAAAAAAAAAATGGTAATAGTAAAAAAATAAGGAAAGAATAAAAGGCAAAATATTTTTAAAGCGATAATTATTATTATAATTATTATTATTCCCGGAATACCAGCATCTTTTAATCTGCCGACCATTTACCTGTGAAATTTTGTTGGCTTTCCGGGAATAGGTTCAAGTTGTTGTGTAAACATTTACCTTATTGAAGTAAGCTGTAAAGTATTAGTTATCCTACTGCAGGTACCATATCAACATAAAAGTGTTTGTTTATGTGTTACTTTTAGAAAGTGCTCTTCAAACTGAATACTGGTATTCTGGTCTTCAAAAATATTCCCCGGTACCTGAATCGGTTTTTATGGGCTCCGGCTACAGGGAGCCGGGAGCACCCCCAGTTGGTGGAAAGGGGATGCCCTGTCTAGGTGGGGTAGTCAGGTCATAATACGGAAAGCCTGACCGCGAACCATTGTAGCCACACTGTGTGGAGAAACGCAATCCTCCATGCTGCGTAAAGACCCCTTCTATATTGTTTAAAGAGAGCAGAGTCACTGGGACTCGTATAGAAGGCTAAATTTCCTGTCCCTACCCACTTCACCCCTTTTCCAGTGGAAATCAAAACTCGTTGTCCCGGTTTTACCTTCCAGTTTTGTTTCTTTCTTCTCTTACTAACATTATTTTTTTAATTGATTAGCTTGTTCTCGTCTTGGTATAGCGGAAATATTGCTACCTAGACGCTGATTAGTAACTAATCAATCAACCAATCAATATATTTCAATTTATCTGCACTGGGTGCATGATGAGATATAGATTAGAATTTTTTTGGGATATTTTTGTAGATATACATGTAAGGTCAAGATATTGTGACTGGGAATCGTATAATTATTTTACTGGTTAGATATAATTTGACATCGGTTACATTAACATCCTAAAAAATCTGACATTATATACAGAAAGGACCAAAAAAGAACAAATATGCTATTTGACAATGTTCGTTTAGGGAACAGATGATATTCACTGATTAAGTGATAAACATCCAAGTTAATTATCATGTAAGTAAATAAAAAAAATCAAAGTAAGGTATGGATATAGGTCTTGCAGGAAGAGAGTGGACATTTGACAAAAAAAAAACACAAATTTTTAGCCAATTTAATGTTCGACCAATACCTCGAGTTTACACCAAAAATTATATGTTTCCCGTTTTAGTTTGAGCAAACACCACACACCATCCCCCTAAATGCACATAAATATATTGAGCATTTGTGTAGTGAGACTGTACAAGTCCTAAGGCTTGGTCATATCTCGAAAATGTAATCCCAATGGAAACTTCTTTCTTAAATTTAGAGCGAGACTGAACAATATATATTTATTTCAAACAGATTGTCCCCGTCTCAAATAATAAATCCGAAAGCAGAGTAATATTGCAAAGATTCAAATTATAGTTAAAAGTAGTGGTAGATGAAGGGTTAGGATAAACCAATGAGCTCTTTGACTCATGAATACTGGATTAAAAGAAAAAAAGATCGTAATATCTATAGACCCAAATTCATATAATATATATTATATTATATGAATTTGGGTATATCTTCTATCTTCGGATTTTCCTTCTCTGTTTTTGATTTATAATATTTAATAACTGTGTAACATGTTCATTTTATTATTTCAATTGAAGTAATTGCTTAAATAACACACATTACTTATAACAACGTCTATTGAAATACTTTTTTTGGCATTCCGGGAATAGGTAACTTTCAAAATGTTGGCATTTCGGGAAGACACCTTGTTTGTAGATATTCGCATTGATAAAATAACTCACCCAAATTAAGAAACAAGAAAACTAATTACGAAATCTAGAGTAAGTAACAATGATCTATTAATATGGACAGATGTGTTGAAATTCCAAGAGATCAAGGGTTATGTAAATTATGTAAGACTATTGAAGATGAATAATATTTCTTTTTCACTTGTAAATATAATAAACTTTTAAGAAAGAACCTATTTGATAATTATCAAAAATATAATATTTTTACATTTTTAAATTTAAAATTATTATTTGAAATTATTTTAAATTAGAGACAATGCAAAATATTGCTAAAATTTACCTGCATCTCAATATATAGTAAGTATTTTGTAAAACACAGTCTCTCAAACCTTTGACACCTTACACATCTTTTTCACAAATTTTGATTTTTTTTATATATATTTGCTTAATATAACAAATAAACAGGACACCTTTACATATCTTTGTGAGATATTGAAATATTAAGAAATGAACACGGCTATTTTTGTCTAACCTTTGAATATGTATTGAAAAGAACACAAAGCTAATATTTGTATGCATTTGAATATATAATAAATATTTTGTAAACCGCAGCCTCTCATAACTTTCTTCTCCTTGATAAATCGTTTTCAAAAATTTTGATTTTTATTTACATTTACATTATATAGTGAAAATTGACCAAAGTTTAAGGAAATCTTTACATACCTTTGCGCAATATTGAACTATTTGGAAGTTTGAATGGACGTCTTTGTCTAATCTTTGAATATGTTTTAAATAGAACACAAAATATTGCTAAAATTTGCGTTAATTTGAATATTTGATTAATATTTTGTAAACCACGGTCTCTAAAACCTTTCTAAGCTTTAATAAATCTTTCTGCCAAATTCTTAAATTTACAAAAATATGCCGAGTTTATAATTTTTTGTCAGTATGTAAATGTCTGCAAATAAAAGTTTTCTTTAACGAAGATTTACCTTATTGACAAATAACAATAAAGCTAAGGTATCCTTGCCATTTATTTGATAAACATACAAGATATTTTGCAGAAAACTGATTACATTTGCCATTTATTTCCATACCCTCTCAAATCAATGTGAATGCATGATTTCATGCATGGCTAGAAGTTAATATATAGTAGATATTTCTTATAAGCTCCATTAGATCTATTCACATATAATATCAATCATCTTGCAATTGCTGTTAAAGAGCTAAAAGCAAAATTTAGATTTTGACCTTTTGACTTCTTTAACCCTAACCTTTGACGCAACTTTAATGAAATGTGCATAATTGTATATGATCCAATACAATACAATGTAAAAGTTCTCTAAAAGTTTTCGAATTTGCACTCGGTGACCTTGACTTATGACCTGATCCTGATTCTTATGTGGATTTGTACTAAGCACGATCTACATGTATGACATACAGAATTAATATGAAAACTCTTACAATTGTAATTAACGATATTTGACCTGACCTTTGTGAAATTTATATAATAGTATTCAGTTTCATATGACCAATATACAGGCCAAATATGAAGGTCCTATAACACATCTGATTGAAAATATATAGGAAATGTTATTAAAGTTTTTGTTAAAATTTTCAAATTTGCACTCAGTGGCATTGCCTTTGACCAGACCTTGACAAATACAGTGAGGTTTATATGAGAAAAATTTGTTTGTTGTATTTGTATTAAGCTCTATTAGATCTATTCCCATATAGAATATCAAGCCTCTGTCAATTGAAATTGTCAAATGCAAACAACGAGCTATAGCAAAATCTAGATTTCGAACTTTTGATCTCTGTTAACTTGACCGTTTACCTTACAATAGTTAAATTTGCTTAATGGCGTTCAGCTTTACATGATCGATACACATACCAGTTATGAAGAGCCTGTCACATCTGGTTCAAAAGGTATGAGCCAGGTTAAAGTTACAGACAGGCAGACATACATACAAACTGATGGGACAAAAACAATATGCCCCGATCAAAAGATCCAGGGGCATAAAAATTGGCAAGATTAATTTTGTTGAAATGTTACTAGATTGTATTAACGGAAAATGAGAAATTATTTACTTTTTTTCATATTTGGGTTTACGTTCTACCAACATGCACGTTTCTTATATAAACCTCACCGCATTTGTCAATTTTATGAAATTCAAGGTCATGTATGTGTACCAGTAGATGTTAAGTAAGAGTTTATGAAAATTTCAGTTTTCAAAACAAGATTTTGTGAAGCCCTTTATATGAAAATTTATATTTATCTTTTCAAAAGTCTATAACCCTATGTAAATTAAATTTCACCTTTCGCTATTTCATTTGGTGCTGATTGTTTAAAAAAACTTTTTACAAACGTCGCTGGCGACAAAATTTTGATTTTTTTACCATTTCTCCACTGTCTCTTAAAACATAGGGACTGTAACTCAAGGGAACTTTATAGGAAAGATGTTTGTCATGTAAGACAAGGTCCCAAAAAATTTTAAATTTCAAAGCTGGTACCGATGCCATGGAAACCATACAAGCAATTAAACTTTTTTGAAAATGCATTAATAAATGATAATTATATTTGTATTATGTATTATTCAGGTTTTAAGGGGAACCCCTGCCAAATTGTTTTTGAAACAAGGTATAAGATTTGCTTTTCTGGATAATAAAGTATTTGGTTGCCATGGAAACCAGGCCATTGCTGATTGTCTTTAAGACCTATTTACAGACGTAGCTGACGACACAATTTTGATTATTTTTTTTATCATTTCCTCACTGTCTGTTAAAACCCAGTGACCGTAACTCAATGAAACTTTATTACAAGGATGTTTGTCATGTAAGGCAGGGTCCCACAAGATTGGAAATTTCAAAGCTGGTAACGATGCAATTGAAACAATACAAGAAATTGAACCGTTTTGAAAATGCATTAATAAACGATAATTATATTTGTATTACGTATTATTCAGGTTTAGGGGAACCCCTGCCAAATTGTTTTTTTTTTTTTTTTTTAACAAGGTAAAGGATTTGTTTTTATGGATAATGGAGTATTTAGTTACCATAGAAACCAAGCCAGAACGCTTTTATTTGAGAAAAATGTGTTTTCAGCTGTGCATTATGTTTTGAATTCAATTATTTATTTAGAATTAACAATGAAGGGATATGGAGTAAATGCAAATGAGACAAAGTCTCTACAAATACATGGTAATAATAAGCAGTGGAACAACGCTTTTACTGTTGCTCTTCATGCTATGTCCATGCTTTTTAACCTAATGATCCATAGATGCGGGATCGTCAACAAACATAAACTTAACTGGCAAAGTGTTCTTGCAATCGCTGTCATCCATTGCCTGACAAAAAAAACGACAGAAGATGATCACAACATTAAAACTACCACATGGCACTCATCGAGCGAAATTGTAAGAAAACTTGGCCTAATAAAATCATGAGATTTGGGTACAATAAACAGGTGGTCAGAATACAATATTAGATTACAAAAAATAAAAAAGCCAAAATGTGAAAGTGTGATTGCGTATCCATATGAGAGATTCTCTCAAGAACAAGTACACCATAACTGAAATGTATATAGAGCATACATCTCTCTCACGGGGAATCTTTTTACGAACTCCACATTGCAGGAGAGACAAAATCCAGTATAAAATTAACAATGAAGGGATATGGAGTAAATGCAAATGAGACAAAGTCTCTACAAATACATGGTAATAATAAGCAATGGAACAACGCTTTTATTGTTGTTCTTCATCTTGAAGTCACCATGAGGCCTTCAACAATGAGTTTTACTCATATCTCATAGCTAGTTCAAGACGGCCCCTAGCACCGGTTTGAGCGGAATTCTTTGCTAATTGTCGAGCAACGCTACATCCATGCTTTTTAACCTAATGATCCATAGATGCGGGATCGTCAACAAACATAAACGTAACTGGCAAAGCGTTCTTGCAATCGCTGTCATCCATTACCCGACAAAAAACGACAGAAGACGATCACAACATTAAAACTACCACAGGGCACTCATCGAGCAAACTTGGCATAATAAAATCATGAGATGTGGCCACTATAAACAGGAAGTCAGAATACAAAGAAAGTCAATTATAGGGGGACCATCTGCGTAAATTTTTAAAAGGGGATCTTGTAATGCCAAGGAATGCGATATGAGAGTTAGTTGGGAAACCTTTGTGTTTCGCTGTGCCACCGCAATTTTAGCTGTTATTATTTCACCCCAGACGTAGTCAGGGTAACATGTTGTGGTTCTACGTTTCTTCTGAATATTATAAGTCTTTTTTCTTTTCTTCTTCTAGTCTTGCAATAATTCTTGCCCGAGCGATTATTTTGAAATTACTGGAGCAATTGATTTCAAACTTTGCACAAAGTTGAACCACCATCTGAATTTACATACTGTACGTTTGAAATTTTTAATGTGGCCCCCATTTCCAAGACTGCCGCCGAAATACATCAAAAAATCTAAATTTGTCGGATTTCAACGAACATTGATTTTTTGATAGATTTTCAGGTTGTGAATCTGGTGGAATCACCCAATTAGTAGTTTGGGGTGACATCAACTATTGCTTGCAATTGCAAATCTAGGTTTGATTCTTTCTTTACTCTCATCCGGATGTCTTCTTGTTTTCGTCCATTATCTGTGCCTATTAAAGCTCCAGACATTAATGTACTTTCTATAATTGATATTCCTAAACCTTTTTAATTCTATTTTCTCAGTTATGGATAAATTTGTGGACACATTGCATTATGTTTAAAGCGTGTGGTTAATTGCATTCGTCTTACCATTTTTAGACCTTCCCGGCTTGTCTGTACAAGTTTATTAATGCATTTTTGAAATTTATTGTCTGGTTCACTGTCTTTGTTTGATATTTGAGTAACATGAACGTTCGTTCTAAAGGTGAACACTGCACATGCCTAGGAGAGGGTAAAGGTTGGATCAGAGGTTGCACCACGGTTTCAATATGCTTACAATTTTGTGCAGAATTATCCTTCGGAAATTGATCCGTCAGTTATATTTTCAATTAACTTTTAAGTATCAATTGATTAATCATTAAATGTTAAAACGTGATATGCAGTGTAGAGACATAAACATGCACATACTCACTACACATAATTTTCAGTATTGGTAGAAAATGAAAATAATGAATGGGTACATAAATGAATGCAATGAAAACTAAAGATTATGCTTTCGAGAGTCAAATGGATAACGAGAAAACAATGCCCCCTGATTTTCGTCTCAAGTGCTTGCATATATCAGTTAAAGAAGTATGGCCAATAAGCCGTGAATTTTGTTCATATGTTGGGCCATTTTCAAAATATGTTCAAATGTCGAAAATCGTGTAAGGTGATCTCTGGTTCGTTTACTTCCTACGAATTAAATGAATATATGCTTTTGTATGACATGTGAACACTTGAACATGGCTGTAAAGAACCTTTTCTGTCAATTTTAGCCATTTAGCATTGTTCGGGAAAATATTACTACTCGAAGGACATCGAGAACAAAAACCTTTTTCTGTGGAGAGTGTATCTGCGTTTGCCGTTCAAAATGACAGTTATTAGTTTGGTTCGGAGTGTCCTTTACAACGAATTCTAACAAAAACCTGCAAAAAATTGTCAAAATATGTCAAATTCCATTAAAGTGGCAAGTTTAGCTTCGAACTTTTTAAATCTTTAATTATAGAAATGCATTTAAATCATTTTGGAAATGATTTAATGAATTTACGGAATTGGTATGCTGATTGAAATAAATTCACAGGAAAGTGGCTTTAACTCTCATGCATCTATATCTGTTTAAGAGTATAAAAATTGCCCCCCCCCCCCATACAGTTTATGTATTGCAGAGTCTGTATATCTCCGATCTTCTGACAAATGCCATATTATTACTGAATAGGAATGTCAACTATGAATCGAAAAAAGAAAACACGGAATCGAAAATGCTTTCTTATGTTTATCATGGAGACATGTTGTCGGGTCAGTAATACCTGTTCTAATTTTTGTCAGATACATCTGATACGATAGGTAAGATATCATTCATTAATTAATGAAAAAAAAATCTAAAAGAGGAAAATAAAAACTCCCATTATAATTTTTTCTTCAAATCAGAAAAATGCCAAAATTTTACCTTTCACATCCCAAAAAATGAGATTCGAAAACGTATTATCCAATGTAGAATTAGTGATAATATGTTATAAATTGAACAAGGAGGTATATAAACATTCCAAGATGTCAAACACTTTATAAAACGTCATAGAGGATAATTTCCACTTCTTTTTCAATTGTAAAATTAGTTCTTCCTGTCGATAGAAATGATTAGATTACTATCAGTGTAATATAACACATTGTAATTTACTAAACCAATTAGAAAGAAAACTTCTTCTCATCGTTACCCAATCAACACCTGATGATAATAAAACAGGTGTATCTTATATTCAACATTCACTAGAAATGAGGAAAGATGACCCTTATACTGTTTAAATGTCGAAATAATACTGTCTTGCTTTTTATATTTTTACATATTTGTTGTCATTGTTTCAATGTACTTTCTACAAACCTCATGGGTTCAATAGTTTTCAATAAAGATTAAAGTACGTACCCAGACACCCCCTGTATGCAAATACTCTAAGTACATGTAGGTTATTTTTTTTTCTTCGTCTAACAGAGCATATTTCAAGTGGTGCATGTTATGGTACACGTATATTCTGTGGGTTGACTTTGAGTTTGGAAGAGTCGGTTTGTTAGGCTCTACTTTTAAATAAAATTTACTTGACTTGTCTTTTTTAAATATTGTATGGCAGATTGTATGGTGGAGTTTAATCAAAGTTGGTGTTAACTTCTTTTCTTTTTTCTGTTTTGCACACAGGATCATTAGAAATTTCAACAGCAAACCATGGACGTAATATTCGTCTTCATGCACACACAATAATTTAATTATTCCTTTATTTTCACAAATTTAAATCTTGTCATCTAACAGTTTTTGTAAGCTCATGTCTAATTATTTAAGATATGATAGTTTCAATATTCCAGAATATAGAAAAAAGAAGGGAAACTAGGAATGTGTCAAAGAAACAACGACCCAAAGGGGGTTTTCTTACTAAAGCAGTAAAGAATATTCCAGTAAAGAAGGAACTGCCATGATGGTCAGAGGGTCACTCTCTCCAACCTCCAACCTATCTCCGTTCTATCACCTGTCAACTCATAATCACATTAAGATTCCCACAAATGCATCTAGGGAATTTGAAGGGGGTTCCAATTTAGAAGGGACAGAAAATTTCGCTGAGCGGAGGGAGTCGCGAACATTTTTGGGGGTATTCCTTAGTAAAACGTTAGGATATTTATAACATAATACATGATTATCAAAAAGGGGCGTTCAAACCCCGGAAC
>MJUU01048053.1:239448-251904 GCA_002080025.1 Modiolus philippinarum | reverse complement strand
GGGGTCTCATTCCGGAAATCCCCACTTTATTTTTGATAAATTTGATAAATCTCGAAAATCCCGAACTACAAACTTAAAGAACATAAAAACTGATGAAATTCCAATTCCCGGTACATTGAATTCCCGAAATGCCTTGCCTAAATAATAGAAGTCCCGAAATCCCGAGCTTAAATATTTCAAATACCAGCATTACGAAAAAAGACACCCCTCAGGTTTAGACTCCACAAAATCAAGTGATTTTAAATTTTGAGAGAACTCATAAACTTTTTTTTATTAAATTTGGTAAAACTTTACAACAAATCGATTCGTCGGTGCGACTCCTTTTACTTCTATCGTCAGATAGATTTAATTCTGAGCTATTGGCAATATGGCGACAGCTTCAATTCTTTGGACCGAACTTCAATTTTCCATTTTTTACATATATCAGTATTTGGAAAACCTTGTCTCAAGTTTGAACAATTAATAAATTGTGAAAGTACAGATTTTTTGTTCTCACAAATTTACTTTTTGATCACTTATATTTTATTTCCTTGTTAATTTGACACCTGGATTTGACATGTAGGCAACCGTAATACTAATTGTGCTAATAAACAATTTCACCTGTGATACTTGTGGCTTCAATTTTTGTAATTACCATAAATGTATGTCTTTGCAGGGGTTGATCTAGGATTTTAGAAAGGGGGCGTAAATCTCTAAAATGTGGTTAAAAAGACCTAGTGGAGCGAGGTGAAACAAACTTGGACCATTTTAATCCTATATATCTTTTCAATTACACATACAATATGTAAAGATGTGTTAAAGGTACAGGAATAAGGGTAGTTTAATGGAGAATTCAGACCAACAATTGCTTTCATTGGCGGTAAAAGAGAGGGAATACGTGCCCTACTCCCCGTAAAAACCCAACCTGGACTTTAGTCAACAGCTATAAAATATGTATTTACTCGGCAGTCTGCTACTTTGGACAAGTTTTTATTTTATTGTGTGCTACAGACTGGTTCTTATTTTATTATATAATGTATATAACCCCTTTCGTTTGTTTTTTCTCCTTTCAGGTCCCTTATATCCTTTCTCCCGTCCCGATCTTTTTCCCACCTGTTTTCTCCTTTCTCCATCATTGTCCATGTCTACCCCTCATCTATTATGTAGAATCAGAGACATATATTTAAATACAGATGCTTTATAATTCACGAAAAGCGCTCTCATTCACTCTTTTAATAAAACCGTGAAAGGTATTCCCCAATTGCGGTTTGCTTGTTTCCCAATATTTACCTCCCTTTAGAGGAGGTGTAACTTCGGGATATCTGCAGACTTCCGTTTCAAATTGGACGATAAAGTTAGAAGTGTCCGAAGATGAAAGGGGTTTTCCATATCGGATCACAATATCGCACGTCGTGGATACTATACATCCATTCCAAAAAAATGATATTATTTTTCGGGAAAAATACGTAACTTGATGCATTTCTGGGCTACCGCATTTCTTTTAGATGTAAAGGATTCCAATATGTTACTCGGATCACTCGATCTTCTTCGATAGGCCTTAGAAGGTAAATTACGAGGGTTTCGAACTTACACCTCCTAAAAAGGGACACAACTCTGTTGAAACATACAAAATATGTCCTGCATCCCGAAAAGAGGGAATTAATTAACTAGCTCGTGAATGATTTACAATAGCACTTCCTAAATCTGCTATTAATTATTGTCTATGTTTTGAAATATTTTCAGTAGGGATTTATTACTCGAGTACTCGAAATATTTCCGAGCAAGTACTCAAGTACTCGCTCGGAGAGAAGTTGTATGATTATCTCGAGAACATGTACAAATAATTGGATTGTACGTATTGTAGGTAAAAAAATACCCATAATATTGTTTTCATCCAATTCGTGTTGGATGTGATTCGCCATGATTTTGGATTGATGATCTTAGAAGTTACCCTTTCCTCGTTCTTGCTTCGGTATTCGTTTGCCGATGTATTTGATTTTCTCTCAAGTGCATTTTAATATATAATTTTTATTTATGGTCAACAACAATGCAATCAGTTTTTAATAAACAGATTTTAATTTTAATTGCTTACAAATTAATATAAACAGCACGGTTATTGGAGACAGAATAAACGTAATTATATATTATTGATTTGTAAAGTTACTGATATGTGCAACACAAGAAGCCGCTACATGGGATCTTCACGAGATTTACTTAAAATATTGTTTTTGTTGAGAAAAAATATGAATTATTATTTCTTGGGAAAGCCGATTTCTTAAATTTGTTACTTAAGCGTCCCGCAATAGTTTACATTTGACAATTTTTTATCAGACTGAAACATGCGGCGTTTGAAATATTACCAAACAACAAATTACGGTGGTGGCATTTTAACGGTTCAAAGGACAAGGTATGATAAACAATGGCAATTTGCCCCCTGATTTTGCCAAATTATTAGCTATCGTTTATGCACATTAAATTTATATATTTGTAATCTCAAGGTCTTCCTCTTTCAGCCAGTCAACACATTTCGATTCGATTCATGGCTATATTCCTAAACGGAACACGTTTTCAACACACGATACAACGTTTTCTACCCGAATGCACGTCTTTTCGCATCGTTTTCAGATGAAAAAAGTCAAAAGGGGAGCGTGCACCAAAACGATGTCTTGCTCAAAAATTTATCTATTAATGATAAAAATGTATGCAAAATCTTTACCTGGTGCATGCTCCCCTTCGCAGTTTATTTCTGATTTTGTCCAATTTTAGCGGTTGTCAATTTTGTTTACATATGTTATAAAATAATGCCAAGTACGGTACAGACCTGAACATGAAAGACGGAAATACGGCGTGTCGACTTTTTCCTGATTAGACATCGTAAGAAAAAAATACAACCAAATCGGCATTGGGTTTATTTGAGTACAATTTAGCAATGGATATTTATTTTGTATATATGATGGAATTTTAACGAATTGTCTTTATTAGACAACGTGTTGCGAAAAGGGGGAGGTCGAAGCTGATGGATCCAAATTAAAAAATGTATTTAATGAATAAAATATATATAGTTATGAATTATAATACTGTTTGACATTGTGTTACAATGACTTTACCTAAAACTGCATTCTAAATATCATCTACAAAGATAGATTTAAATTGTTCAATATTCTGATATTGAGACGGCAAGCCAGTTCATTGTTCAATATTCTTCCATATTTCCAAAAATTGATATGCACATTTGGCAAATATAAATCTATTGATAATTATTTATTTTTACACACCATGGAGGCCAATAATAATTTTGAAATATAATTTACCGGTTTTGATTGGAGACTGCATTGGCACATTGATAAGTTGACGGGGCCGTATACTGAAATAGGACACGTTTGGCCTTTTTCTTACCGGAGTATGTGATGTACATAACTAGTACATGTGACAATTTTAAAATTTGTCGTCTTGTCTAAATTTGTGAAGCGTTTGCTTTTCACTAGGGTTAGGCTTACATTGTTTTATACTTGTAAATGTTCTGAGAATAAATCATAGAATGACATTAAGAATTTATCGTTTTTTAGGAAAGCACTTTGCAACACACTCTATTGGTGACCATATAATTTCTTATATAACGGCATATTCGATGATACAGACATTATAAGTCGATGTAAATTACAGGAAATTGTAAGACTGGTGCCAGTGCTCGGCAGATATCTCAATTTGAATGAATTTTCCACCAGGGCAATCATTGAAATGTGAATTGTGAGGTGTGGCCCAATCTGGCTATCATTTTCGATAATGTACGAATAAGACCTTGTACAACACATTAAACAAAAACAATCATAGAGTTGTATCCATGTTGGGAACTGTTTAAGCTTTATTCTAACTCACACAAATAATTTACTTATATATATTTGCTCAATTTTAAAGTTCTTTAATATTTTGTATGAAATTACTAATACCTCTTTCTCTCGATTGTTTCTCGTTTCTGCTTTCTCCTTCTATCCATTCTTTCTCGCTCTCTTTCCCCCTACCGTTTTCTCCCTTTATCTCCTTTCTCCTGTCTACTGTCTCCGTTCTCCTGCTCATTTTCCCTCCCGATCTTATTTCCAAGTTTCCCTTTACCCTGCCCACCCTTTCATTGTAAGCCCTTGGATTTGTGAATTATAAATCGTTGTCCACGGATCATCAAAAATAAAGTAATTATATTTGAAATACATTAAATTCTAAATGTGCCAGATGCCATAAATTTTGTAGATCGAAAGGCCAAATCAGTGCCTCCGGGAAAGCTAATAGAACCAAATATGGTTCCATAATGCTTGAAATTGATATAAACAAATATGGCCGGTAGCTTTGTACTTATTATGACATGCATTGCAGCGATTTTCGTGACTATATCTATAATGCTTATTTTTGTATAAAAAAACTGATAAGCAATAGATGAATATAGTTTTTACCCTTGAGTATTTCAGTAATACATGTGATATTATAATATACTTCTTCATGGCTGCAGCAGTGAAACAAATTCCTATGTTTTAACAAAATCGTCTGCTTGTTGTTATTTTTGTTCACAAATGCAGTAGAAATCCAAGACAAGTAGTAGAAATACGGAACAAATAGCAGTAGAAATCGTGTTCTTGAATGACAACAATACCTACGGGACAGAGAGACAACAGAATGATAACAAGATTTTTTTTCTCATTCTAAATCAGATTAAAACCTAGGTGGAATTGTTTTGTCCTTGCTTCTATATGTTTTTTTCCTGATCTTTTAAAAAACGTTATAATATAAGACAAAAAATGCATTTTAGCAAGCTACAAAGGAACTTAAGAACTGATGAAATATCGATTCCCGGTGCATTTATTTCCCGAAATCCCGGGCTTAAATTATTTATGTCCCGAATTCCGAGCTTAAAAACTTCCAATCCCGGTTCTTGAAAAGGTCCCCACCCTCAGTTATTTAAAACAATGCTATTTGATGTTTCAGTGCATTCCCCTGGACATTGGGGTCAAGAATTGTTCTAGGCTTGGAACCCATTGGGTGACCCACTGGATGAACTTCAGGTGTGCATACATGTGTATTTTTCTGGTTCTGCACCTGCATGCGTAGGAATAGGTTCTGCATCATGGTAGGAATAATATTTCAGTAACATGTGCAGTATATGCTACTGACCGTACTAAAAATTATTAGCAAAATATGTTTTAAAAGGCCAACCCAATTTGTCAACGTACATATAATCATATACTCTTCAATAGTTTTTACCCGGGGAGGGGAATTTTTGCAATTTTCTGATTGTTAGAATGCTCGTACATTGTCCCTATAATTGACTGCCGATGTTCAAAAAACGAACACACAACCTCAAATATATGAATAAGGATAATGAGATACTAGTAATACTTTTTCGACATGGAACCCCCCACCAAAAAAGCGTGTATCAAAAACAGTTATGTAAGGTATATTATTGCTATATATTTGTTCTTTTAAATGCCTTTTAATATTTTTCTGTATTGATATGTTTGCTTTTTCATTACAGGGAGAGTTAATACACTATGTTGAAATTTTAAGGAGGGTCTAAAAGGGGGATCAGATTCAATCTCGTATTCTTAGTACATAGCATATTTTAGACAAGAGACATTTCTGTTTGTACTAATTGATGACGCTTTACGATCAGCAAAAAACTAAGAAAAATCATGTTGTATGTCGTATGTATGTTGTACAAAAACGACCCTCTTTAAGACCCTCTTAAACTGTAATACATTATTGATTTACGGACTCCCCACAAGGTGACTGTCCATTATTTTTGAGAAATTACTCTCTATTAAAACTTCCAGTATACTATGAATCAACAACATATCAAGGACATGGTATCAATATCTGTGAGTGAATACTACTGAAAAACAAATTTGTCTAAAAAGTAAGACTATAGACCTATAATATCATATATGAATATAAGAAAGGTGTTTTCAGAATAATTGTGAAATGAAGATAGTTGACTCACTTTCAAAGTTCAAGCCAAAACTTTAAGGTTATGACATGCGGACTTGAAATGTTTTAGAACCAGTCCACATACAGAATGCAAAACCCTTCTTCATAAGGCATACATGTGTATTCCGCTTAGACCTGTGCCAGGGACCGTCTTGAACTTACTATGAGGTAAGAGTGTTTGCTCTTTGTCGAAGGCCTCGTGGTTACTTCAAGATGAAGAACAACAATGAAAGCATTGGTCTATTTCATTAGGGATTTTGTCCCATGAACATTTACTCCATATCCCTTTTTTGTTTATGTGAGAACAAAGAGGTGTAGTCATTAAATCGTGAATTTTGTTCTCGTATGTATGTAGGCCATTTTTGTATATTTTCTGACATATCAGCACTCGACACATGGCTGTAAATATCCTCTTGTGTTCATTTAAGCCACTTAACAGTGTTTGGAAAGATGGTACTATTTGGAGAACACTGAGAACCAAAACCAATTTTTTGTTGCGAGTGTGTAAAAATTTGCCCTTCCAAATGGCTGTTCGTTTATTTTGGTTCTGGTGGTGATACTTAAAGAATTTAACAAACACCTTCAAAAATTGTCAAAATTGCATTCAAGAGGTGTGTGAATCTTTCATCTTCAAGAATGAAAATGAATATAAATTTATTTTGTTATGATAGTGTACAACAGATGACCTTCTGAAACAGTTTTGGAGAAGATTTGATGCATTTGCGAAATCGGTTAGATGAAGGAAATAAATCCACGGGAAACTCGCATGATTCCTCTTTTATCAATAAGAAAGCAATAAATTGACCTTGAAATTAAAGTTCAAAGTCACGGGTCATCACCTATGGTTAGTGCTAAACATCTTTTCCTGAAATTAAGTATCCATCAGCTAAATATTAAATCCTAACTCAAAAGACAAAAGTAATACTAGCCCGGACATGATTTCTTATGGGCAGACAGACACTTCAATGGACGGACTGATCGCTAAATGGAGCCCCCAAGGACAGGCCCTTATTTTATTTAGTGATATGTGTTAATGTATTTGATTATAATACATGCTTTAAACATTTTCAACCAGCAATGGTATGACTTTGATACTCCTAATCGCTCAAAATGTCGAAATCTACTAATTTTGATATTGCGTTGCTATGGATCTAACCAGTTGCCATGGCAACCTTTACATCATATACAGTTTTAAAATCTAGCAGTTTTGTTGTTCTCAACATCCTGAGTTTATACACACGCAAGAATCAAAGGGATGTATTTAAAAAATACCTTGTATGCATATTTTACAGTAATATTACAATACATAGATTGTTGTTAGCATATGGTTGCTAGGCAACGTTAATAATGCATGAAACATATAAATGCTTGCATTTTTGAAATATAATAGACATTGCCTATCAGATATATCGATATGAACATATTCTGTGAGGGGGCAGAAAACAACCCTTATCATACCTTGTCCTTTGAAATTGCAAATGTGATGGAATACATTTCACATATTGATCATATTTGTGGGCCCTCTGAGGAGATAAAATATGTATATTTTAGATATCAAAATAGAAAACCGAGTATTCGAGTACCAGTTTAACTAATCTAGTACTCGTTCACATCCCTAATTTTCAGAAAAGTGTGTCCTAACTTTTAGACCCCTCTCCATTTCTGGCTTCGTAAATGAAATATTGTGTTTTCTTTGCTCATAACGCCTAGTTATCCACCATTGCATACGTTTGCATTATTGTTATGCTTCAGAACAGAAAACAAACAATACCTGATTTGCCATCAGAGATGATCTCTAAACATGCTTGTACCAAAATGTACATATTTAATCAGGGAATAGTTAGATTGTTTCAACACAACTCCTCTTGTACTACTCATGCAGCAGAACTTAATAATGTAGCAAGCACCACATGTAGTTGTGCATATTACGTTTTATCTTAATACTGACATAAATTTTACCAAAAATGGCGGGAAAGATGTATGGAAACTCCTTTACAAAAAGTACTTATGAACGTCATTCTGATCCGTTTAAAATATGGCCGCCAGTGTATAGCATAGTTAAACATTGGACCCGGTTTGAAAACATCATAAGCTCACCTGGCTTCAGGCAGGGTGAGTTTTTGCCATCACTTTTCGTCGTCCGTCTAAACTTTTCATTCAAAGATCTTCATCTCTAAAATTTTTGGGCCAGTTGAAACCAAAGTTGGCCACAATAGTCTTTACATAGTCCCCTGCAAAATGTTGTTTTTAGGTCCTAGCTCGGAACATAATTTTAACAATGGATCCTATGAGAAAACGCATTCAAATATCTTCTCCTCTGAAATTGCCGAGCCAACGGGAAGCAAACTTAGCCATAATAGTCCTTGGGTAATCCCCTGCAAAAGGGTGTTTTTAACTCCCGCGCTATATCCAGACTGACCGCCATCGTGGAACATACTAGTAGTTTTTACATTGGACCCTATTGGAAGACACATTCCGAGATTTCCTTTGGAACCAAACTTGACCACAATAGTCTCTAGGTGGTCCCATGCAAAAACAGGTGTTTTAACATGTATGTCCGGGCTCTATCCATGATAGATGCCAGCAGTAAACATAGTTTAACATTGGATCCTACACAATTGACAAATATTTTGACTGATTTTACCAGAGTCAGTCGTTTTTTGACTTAGAATGTCTAAACACAGTTGAGAATGACTGTGCTGAGTTGACTCAACGCTCATCAGTCTTTTGCAACACTAGTTTTGACTGAAAATGACTGATCAGAGTTGGGCCAACTCATTTCAGTCAATCTCAGACTTTACCTGTGTTGTAAATGTCTGACCAGTGTTGAGTCAACTCTAGTCAGTCATTCTCAACACTACCTGTGTTGTAAAAGACTGATTTTTGTTGAGAGTGTCTGTTCGGTGTTGAGTCAACCCTGATCAGTCATTTTCAACGCTACCTGTGTCGTAAAAATCTGATCCGTGTTGAAAATGACTCACCAGCATTGACTCAACATCGAACAGACATTTTCAACACGGGTCAGTCTCTTACAGCACATGAAGTGTTGAGAACGACTGATCAGTGTTGATTTAACATTAAACAGACATTCTCAACAGATATCAGTCTTTTACAACACAGGTAGCGTTTAGATTGACTGAACGGCATTTACTCAACACTGGCAAGACTTTTACAACACTGACAAGCCATTTAGAACAAAAGTAAAGATTTTTATTCATTTAATCCATATATTTATTTTTTTCATGTATTTATTTTATTTATTTTTTAATTATTTATCTTATAGATTTCATTTATATTTTTGTGAATATTTATTTATGTTCATTTTTTATTTTATTTTATTTATGTTTTTTATTATTTATTTCCTCAGTGTTATATATAATAACTCTTCACATTCCTGGCCTTATCTTTTATATGTTCCTGCATCTTTTGAAGAACGAACTAAAACTGAAAAGATGAATATACATATAACAGTGCCAGACCATACCTTCGACCTGGAATGATTTTGTGAGTATGGCGAAAATTTTCAAATGATATGTATGAAAATTTTTGTAGACCCCCTCTTTGTCACGTTTCTTCAGAATAAAAATTAAAAAAATAATTATATTTATGTTTTCTTTACTTTAATTTCCGAAACAATTACTCTTCCGTACAGAAAGTAACATAAAACCAGAGACAAATAATTAATTATATGTCTCTGCATATTATTCACAAATCGAACAAATTGATAATCACGGTAAGTACATGACTAAACTGCAGTTCAAACTTTTGATTTCGTTATAGAGCCGATATTTTCATCGATCCTAACATTAAGAGACCCTCAAGAGTTCATGTAAACATGTACCCGTTGGAGTTATGTCCATCGGGTTGATATTGAGGTCTACATGTCTTAACCCGTTAGGATTTATTTGTGCAAATAAAGTTATTAATACTCTTTTGCATAATTGAATATTTTATGTGATTTCAAAATTTTGTGTCCGCCCAAGATATGTTAATAATGGCCAATTTTGTTCTGTTATAATTCCTTCTTTGGTTTACTGGTTGATCTAGCAAACAATTGTGTATTGCATATGTTCTGTGTAGCAGAGATATTTAAACGTGTAAACTTGTAAACTTATGTCTATGTCTGTAACGGTTGGTGCTTGACATGTAATGTCTATATCTAAATAAGTCAAATATTGGTAAGCTTAATATCTTTTGATATCCGTTTACTTGATCACCACTTGTCTTGTTGATTTCAAAAGGTTAAAGAAAAACAATTTATGCAAAGTATGTCTTGGCTTGTTTACTTTCAATGCATGTAAATTCTGTGAAATCCAGACACGTAAGTCCCACTTGGCATATTTAATGTTTTACATATATTTATTTGCAATAGTGAGTATAATATAATCTCAAACGAATTATGTCTTTTCCATTTTATCTTTACCTTTGAAAATAGATAATAAATAGCAATAATGGATGTTGCTTTGTTGTATGTGGTTCTTACAAACTTTCCAATTTTGCCTACTGTAACCAGGAACAATACACTCCTGTCCCTCCTGTGAGCGAATAGTTACTGATTGTTCGATTATTTTGGTCTATATTGAACTTTAAGGCAACAATAGCACTGGCGGATACCGAGGGCATCCTGAAGCTTGAAACCACTCCTTTTGTAGAAAAAACTATTCGTGCAGAGGTTGGACACATATTAACAAAAAAAACAAAAACAAAAACAAAAAATGACCGAAATCTTCATTTACAAAGGCTGGATGCACCGGTGAGCAAACCCAAAAGAAAAATTCTAAGAATAGAAAGTCATTTTACTACAGTATTAATACACCCTTTACTGTTTAAGTAATCCAATATGCAATTACATACACAGGTTAAGTATATTCATGAAGTTTCATTTTGCGGTCTTCTCGAATACGAATTCAAATACTTTATCGAACTCAGGCACAGTGTGCAACATGAGCATACAATGAAATACAAACATACATACATGTGAATATATAACTAATACAAAAACAAAGATGAATACAAAGACAATGAAAATAAAAAACATTGTGGATAGAGGTACAGTAGCAAATAAACTACTTTTAGGATAAAATTATGACAAATAGAAATGCTTATAAAAACTTACTTTTGGAATAGATTATATAGACCTTTAAGAAAAATGGAAATACTTATGAGCAGTCGTGTATTACATAAGGTAAACATGCCAGCCATTTTTTCTATACTACTTTGGCGACAATAATAAGAGGGGATATATTTGTTTCGAAGAGACCGAATTTGTTCATTATCACATATAAAAAGGTAATGATATTAATCACCTAGAACATTACAGGAACATTTCGTACAAATCCTATTCTCTCTTCTAATGTTATTCCAGCGACCAGTTTCAATCGGGATTTTGAAATTACTAAGTCGAAATTTTGTTTAAAAAATTCGGTCTTCTCGAACTGTTCGTTTTGAATTCATCATTCACCCGGGGTCAATAAATTAAACCACAAGCTGTCAAATTTAAATGTTATCA
Organism: Modiolus philippinarum; assembly: GCA_002080025.1. Taxonomy (NCBI): domain Eukaryota; kingdom Metazoa; phylum Mollusca; class Bivalvia; order Mytilida; family Modiolidae; genus Modiolus; species Modiolus philippinarum. The sequence goes on along the minus strand of MJUU01048053.1, from coordinate 240,446 downwards.
TTTAAATCATCGAGAGGCCAAGAAGACGAAGGGAAAGGTAGGGGATTTAAATTACAGGTATTTTACGTAATTTTACCTAATATAAGCAGAAAAATGACAGAAATTGTTCAAGTAATAACCCCGTTGGCCCCGTTGCAATAGCCCCGTTGTTCATAAGAAAACAATGGGCACATCCCCTAAAATATCTCTGTTTTATTGTTACAGAAGAGGTCACTAGGGTTTTACCATCAACTTGACAACTTCTCCGCTGTTGTACGAACTGATAGTACGGCAGTATTATCATATTGACACACGATCTTAAACAGCTACCAGTTTTCATGTAATGCCTTCAAAAGTTGCCTTTTTCAATGTCACTCGGATTGAAGTGAGTATCGAGAATTTCCTTTTTACGTGAATGCCATTTAATTTCTAGAGAAGTGACTCGATTATGTGTCTTATTTACGCCAATGTGCACGTTTTTGCAGTCATTTTGTTATTGATTTGAATAAGGCATTTAATCGTGACGCATCAATGACATATATATATANATTTGCGAATATTTACGCTAATGCAGGGCCTAAAAAATCAAATATAACGGTCTATCGTAGGAACCCAACGGGGTTAGAATTAGAGAAATGAATATCGAGATTGCCTTCCCACCGAGGGATTTGGCTGCTCTTCGAATGCACAGATATTACAGACAAATTACACTGCCCACGCCATCTCTGTGGGAGACCCAAGGGATGTAAAATAGAGTGAGCTGCAAATTTATTTTGACACGTAATATGAGAGTTAAGTATATTAATTAACCGTAATTTGGAATTGGTGGTGTAATGGTTAGCGTGGCAGACTCTCAACCCTTAGTACCTTGACAGAGGGGGTTCGAATCCCACTGGAAACAACAAAAATTTAATATTTAATATTAAAAGACTTAGACTTAGACTTTGGCTTTGGTTTGGTAGAAAAATACATTACAGGCAGATGACTCAAGCCTAAATGATTAATTTCATTTTTTTTTT